>CANXYI010507122.1:0-15092 GCA_948208565.1 Hura crepitans | reverse complement strand
ATTTTAGAAAATACACTTACAGTTGAAATTGATTTTTCACTCTCATTTTGTATACACTTGAGGATTTCTTGATTTTTCTTGAATTCTATGGTTATCTATGGCATTCAAAACCTTTAAGGACTATTTATTGCCTAAATAGAGAAATTTTTAGAGATAATTAGAGAGAGAAAAGAGCTTAGACAGCCATGAAAATGGGGGAAGAAAGGTAAAGGTAGCATCAGGTGAGAGAGGAAGAGAGGGGAGAATTTGGTGGAAAGTGAGGTGGCAATGGGTTAAATGGAGGAGTGGCCACTTGGCCCCTATTTTATAGTAGTTAAGGTGCATCGGATGGTGGCACAAGTAACTCGAGTGCCCTAAAAATGCTCAGTTTTGGTAGAAACATTGAGAAATTTTTTAAAATCACTCAAACCTCTAAAAATTTTCATGTTAGTTTTAAAAATCCTTAATTAGGCATATTTAGGGCCTTATAAAATTTCATAGCCAAATTCCATCAACATGACTATTAACTAAATGCCTCAATTTACATGTAAAACCTAAAATTTAAGAAAACTAGGAAACAACCTTAGAATTTAAAAATTCCTTCACCAATGGTCTCAAGGGAATTTTTAACCTTCAAAGTATGGTATTTTCAAGTCTGTCTGAGCATGTCCTAAGTCATTATTTGCCCAAATCCATTTAAACCTATAGACCACAAAATTTTAGCCTAAAATAATTTATTAGTTCCATTATATCTTTAAATTATGTCATTTTCATAATTTTCAAGCCCCTCAAAGTTTCATAACTAGTATGCCCTACCTCGAGCCTCATGAAGGTCACCTTGCACTTCGGGCATAGTTTTTGAGCCTCGAAGGTATTGTTCGTGAAGCCTTGACTTATGGGCATTACAAGATAGGGCTAAGAATACAATAATGGGTGAGAGGAAAAACTTTTTATCTAATGTTATCTTAGTTGTGATAGCAAGGTACTTGTTAAAAAAGGGTTATCAAGCTTTCTTAGCATATGTTCATGATACCCATAGTAGAGAGTCAAATGCTAGCTATATACTAGTAATGTCAAAGTTCATGGATGTGTTTCTTGAAGATTTACTTGATTTGCTACCAAAATGAGAACCCAAGTTCAAAATTAAGGTGTTACTTGGCACTGCTTTAGTATCAATAGCTCTATATCAGATGACATCGGTATGGTTAAAGAAGATAAAGATTTAGCTTTAAGAGTTATTTGGTAAGGGTTTCATAAGGCCAAGTGTGTTGTCGTTGGGAGTACTGATTATGTTTATTAAGAAGAAGGACAGTTCTCTTTGATTTATATGGATTATAGATAGTTGAATAAAGTGTCCATCAAGAATAAGTATCCATCACCATAGATTGATGATCTTTTTGATCAACTTAGAGTGGCATAAGTGTTCTCTAAGATTGATATGAGGTTAGGTTATTGCCATTTGAGAGTGAAGGAGTCTAATGTGGTGAATACAAATTTTAGAATGAGATATGGCCACTATGAGTTTTTAGCAATGCCATTTTTGCTTACGAATGCTTTATGGCTTTTTATAAACATGATGAACTGTGCGCTTATACCATATCTTGACCAGAATATGGTTATCTTTATCAATGATATCTTGGTTTATTCTAAGAGCTAAGAAGAGTATGAACAACATTTAAAAAGAGTTTTATAGATTTTGAGAAATGAGAAGCTGTATTCTAAGCTTAGTAAGTGTGAGTTATGGCTTAATAAGGTGTCTTTTCTTAGGCACATAACTTTTACATAGGGGATTTGGGTTGATCCCAGTAAGATTAAAGTGGTCATAGAGTGGAAGCCACCTAAGAATACTATTAAGATCTATAGTTTCTTCATTTGGTAGGGTATTACAATAGCACTTATAACTCATCTATTAAGGAAATATGTTAAGTTTGTCTATGATGACAAATGTTAGGAGAGTTTTGACAAGCTTAAAGGGATGTTGATAAAAACACCTATTCTTGTTCAATCGATTTTAGGGAAGGACTTCACCATTTATAGTGATGCTTCACATAGTAGGTTAGATTGTGTTCTTATGTAAGATAGCGAGGTTGTTGCCTATGCTCTAAGGTAGCTAAAACCACATGAGAAGAACTACCTTACTCATTATCCTGAGCTTGTAGTTGTTGTGTTTTCTCTAAAGATCTGGAGACACTATCTCCATAAAGAGAAGTGCTATGCATATACTAATCTTAAGAGTCTGAAATATCTTCTTACCTAGAAAGAGCTGAACTTGCGATATAGGCATTAGATGGAATTGATTAAGGATTATAACTATTTGATCGAGTATAATCTTGGTAAGGCTAATGTAGTGGTTGATGTACTTACCAAGAAGTTCATGGCTACCATAAGTGCCATGAATCTCATTTTACAACTTGTGGGTGATGATGCCTTATTAGTACAGATACAGGTAAAGCCTAGTTTGTTAAAACAAGTTAAGGATTGTCAGAAGGATGATCATAAGCTTATAAGCATGATAAGTGTAGTCCAAGAGGGGAAGCCCACTGAGTATGGGATAAAGAGTGATAGTTGTCTGTATTATCATGATAGGATCTATGTTCCAATTGTTAAAGAGTTGAAGAAGCAGATTTTATATTAGGCTCACATTGCTCCTTATGTTATACATCCTAGTAGCATAAAGAAGTATTAGGATTTGAAATTGTCATATTTGTGGCCTGGGATGAAGAGGGATGTATCAAAGTTTATGAACAAGTGCTTTACTTGTCAACAAATGAAGGCAAAGCATCAAGTTCCATCTGGATTACTAGAACTTATAGCAATTTTAGAATGGAAATGGGATAGGGTCACTATGGACTTTATGGTTGTGTTACTTATGACAAAGAGCTAGTATAACTCAGTATGGGTTATGGTAGATCATTTAACCAAGATAGCTCATTTTATACCAATAAGGATAGACAACTCATTAGAGAAGCTCATAGAATTATACATAGATGAGATTGCCAGATGGCATAGAGTGCCATCTTCTATCATATCAGATCGAGACCTATGATTTATGTCAAGGTTTTGGAAGAAGCTTCACAATGCCATGGGTACTTAGTTAAGTTTCATTATGACATTTCATTCATAGACTGACAGATAGTTAAAAAGAGTCATTCAAGTAGTCGTTTGATACTTTAGTGATTGGATGTTTAGTTATCTATGATGTTGTGTTTATGATAAAGCATGTTTAATAGGTTCTTAAGGACATGTTGAGGAGTTGTGCCATTGAGTTTAAGGGTAGCTATGATTATTATCTATCTTTGGTAGACTTCACTTATAACAATAGCCATTAGGCAAGTTTAGGAATGGCTCTTTATGAGGTGTTGCATAGAAGGAAGTGTAAAACTCTTTGGTGCTGGAATGAGCACAGTGACACTAAGCTCAAGGGACCAAATTTGATTAAGGATGTTAAGGAGAAGGTAAAGATCATTAGGGATAGGTTAAAAATAACTTTTGATAGAAAGAAGTCATATACAAATCTAAAAGGAAAGATGTGCAGTATAGGGTAGGAGATAAGGTGTTTCTCAAGGTTTCACTGTAGAAGAAAGTTTTATGTTTTGGCAAAAAGGGAAAGTTGAGTCCTAGGATTATTAGGCCATACGAAGTGACAAATCATGTCAGGCCAGTAGCCTACAGACTAATGTTACCACTAGAATTTCAGTAGATTCATGATGTCTTCCTTTGTCCATGCTTTAAAGATACAAATCGGATCCAACACATGTTTTGTCTCTAGAAGAGGTTGAGGTTAATTTAGAACTATTTTATGAAGATGAACTAGACAAGATTTTGGCTAAAGAGGTCAAAGAGTTACAAAATAAGACTGCAACACTAGTGAAAGTTCTTTTAAAGCACCATGGGATGGAATAGGCAATATGGGAAATAGAAGCTAAAATGTGAGAGCAATACCCTCAACTATTTGAGCTAGGTAATGTTGACGATGACATTTCTATTAAGAGGGGAAGAAATGTAGCACCCAAAAAATCTCAGTTTTATGAATAGTACTTCTCAAGATGTGAATAGCATTTTCTTGAGGCTGGGGCCACTAATTCTATGAAATGGATATGTTAATTATAACATAATTATGGATGAAATTTGAAGTAAACATGAAGTTGTTTAGGTGGTTAAAAATGATAGTTAAATTTTATGGTAGTGTCACATAAATAGTAACCTAGTTTTAGTCGAACCACAAAATATTCGAAAGTTGCCTAAAAAATTTTGGGATTAATACAACCTGATACAAAAAAATTCTAAATAGCCTAATGGCATCGAAATTAGAATTTTTAGAGATCAAGAAGTCTTTTTTAATAAAATTGGGTTATATGAAATAATGGCATTTTATTCTTTTCTTTTTTTGATTTTTGAGCTTTGATTTTTAGAGGCTTATGGAACATTAATTAATTAAAAAGTCAAATAGATATATTTTGAGTCAGAGTTGGAATAGTAAAAATTCATCTTCTCTTCCTCCATTTTCTATAGACACAACAAGAAAGAAAACCTCTATTTTCACTTTCTCACTTCTTGAAAGTTGCCAAAATTAAATGGCAACACCTCCATAGCCTCTAGATATCAAGTTAAGTGAAATTTTGCAAAAAAGAAAAACTAGATAGAATGCTCGATTTCATTCCTCAATAAATAGTGATTAATTTTTCATTCAGGTATGTTTTTTTGAACTTCGACATTTTTCCCATGTTCCTCAAGTGTCTAAAAGTGTTTTTATGTGATTAGTATTTATTTTTAGCAATCGTATGATTTTATATGAAATTCAACAAAAGAAATCTCTATTCTACATTTAAGTAGTGTGAGAAATGAACTGACAAAGGAAAAGGAAAGGTGTAAACGTGTATTTTGACTCTGAGAAGTAAATTTAATCAATCTCATTTGTGTGAAGTCTATAAATTCCCTAATATGTATA
Source organism: Hura crepitans (assembly GCA_948208565.1). Taxonomy (NCBI): domain Eukaryota; kingdom Viridiplantae; phylum Streptophyta; class Magnoliopsida; order Malpighiales; family Euphorbiaceae; genus Hura; species Hura crepitans. The sequence goes on along the minus strand of CANXYI010507122.1, from coordinate 10,165 downwards.
ATTATGTAAATGTGTATATTGATGTAGCAATGGTAATTATGATGTTGAGTGGTAATTAAATTGTGTTCTAAGATGTCTTTGAACATGATTTAATGCCTTTAAGTGTAAATTGATGCATGTTAATGTGTGATAGCATTATAGCTGAATGGCCATTTGTTTGTCAGCATGTGTTTAGGTTACATAATGGCTATCATGCTATATTTTATCCCTAAACACATGATATGCTCTTTCTTAGACTTATGTTATGTTTGACCTTTGGGTCTTATGCTATGTTTGAACCTTAAATCCATGTTAGTTGATAGACCTTTGGGTTTATGGAGGTTGTACTAGCTATCTACGCCCATTATCTATTGGATATGTGTTATCATAATATAGGCATGTTAATAAGTATATAATGGAACTCAAAATATAAATTTGATCAAGTGAAATTTGTATGTTTTAAGTAAATGTATAATGTGATTTTCATGTTTAGCCTATGATTATTGTTTTGTTTATGATGTTATATCATATAAACATGCTAAGAATTTGGGTATACAATTCATGAACAATGATTGTTTATGTTGTTTAATAATGCTTAGATTATGTATGTTTGTCTGAGATATTATAAAGGTAAGGCTTTATTGCAAAAGTTATTTCAATTAGAACACTAAGCTATTGCATACGCATTATTTTCTTTAGGATGGATAAGTTAAAAGAATAATTGAGCCTATGCCTTAAGAGAACAACACTATCCTATAAAGCTTATCTTTTGCTATAGTTTTGTTTTATATACTAGATTATGAAATGTGTAGCAAAGGAGCACTCATATATTGTATATGTTAAGTTATGGGCCCAAATTGTGTTGTAATATAAACATAAGGTTGCTATTGGTTTTGTAACCTTCTTTAAGTTTTTTAAATTATTTTAAACTTGTGTGGTATCTTCCTAAGGTTGAGATTATGTTTTTAGTTGATGATTGATTTGGAGTGAATAGACAATCACAAAAGTGGATGGATTGTGTTTTGAAATGTCTTAGAAGTGTTATTTTCATAATATGTTATTATTCAAATTTGGGATAGTGCATCAATACAGCTGTTAAGCTACCAAATTTTCTACACGGTGATTCCTAAATTCATTTTCAAATTATATTTTTCAAAGGTATTTTTGTTAACCCGTACTTTTGAAAGGAATTTATTAGAATAAGAATAAATAATAACATGTTTTAATATGTTAAGTGATAATAGTTCAAGTAGCGTACTTGTGTGCATGCTCTTTATTCGAGTCCAATGACTGGATCGGGTAAAGGGTGTCATAAGCTGTACCTTAAGCATAATTTGATAGCTAAGCCCCTTCCCAAATAGTTTTCATTAGTCCACTTAAATAAAAACCATCTCCCTTGCATACCAGCTAAGTAAAGTCCTTCTAATATTCTACTACGGACCTCTATCTTTGTTTCAATTTCACAAGCACTTACCTTTTTTTGCCTAAATAATGCTCAGTTGTGTACTCTTTCTTGAACTCCTTAAGGAAAAACTCATAATTCAAGTCTTCTTTAGCCTTATGTTTTGTGATTGTCTCCCAACACTTGAAAGCCTCATTAATTATAAGAGATGTTACACAACTCAAATATTCCTCCTGAGTACACTTCAATTATTACATTAACCTCATGGTCCTATCTAACTAATATTCTATTTGGGGAGATCTATCAAACTCCTGAACTTTGAAGTCCTCAGTCCCATCTTTTTAAACCTCTCAAGGTAAGTTTTAGTAAAAGCTTGAAGTTTTGGCTGGACTAGTCGAGGAGGAGTAGAATGAATTGTAGCAATAGTAATAGGAAGAGTAACCATAGCATTAGTTACATGTCTTATTGATTTCATTATCTAATCTAGCCAAGCAGGATAAACTTATAATCCCTGAGTTATATGCCTAGCATCACTCGATGGTAAGGTCTTAGCCTTAGTGATCATTTGACCCACTATAGTAAGAGCATGACTCTCGACTTCTCTTCACCTTTTAGTGTAGATCAACTCATCCTCAAATTTATAGGAAAACCAATAGATTATAAACCTCAAAATTAATAATAATGTGATGTACACTTATTAAATCCTAAGGTACTCTTATGTAACCAATGTGTATTAAGGAGTGCCTAAACTAGAGCTCTAACATTGACAAATGTGACACCCTTTAGTTGATCTAATCACCAGACCCAAATAAGGAGTGGCATACAAATTGATATCCAATCTATACTTTTAGAAAATCATTACAAATTGAAAAATTATTATTTGAGATTGAAAGATATCTACATGCATGTGGTTATAAAAAATATAGATTTTCATAAGCTATTTTCCAAGGTATACTATTGGGGTTCTTGTGCAAAATTTTGATAGCATAATAGTTGTACTGGGTAGTATCCTAAATTGTAACTTGCATAAAAATAACACTTCTCAATTATCTCAACACAACTCATCATCATTTGGGTCCATCTGACCCTTTAACTCAACCCAACATACTTAATCTCAACATTCATCAAGCATACATAAGAAAAAGATGTCATATAAGTCATGCATTACCAAACATACTTATATAAACAAGTTATTATATACCATTAGTGATTTACAAAAGCATTTACAACATAGATTAGGGCCAATCCCTTAATTACAGAAGAGTGCTACTTAAAAAGTACATCACTAATTACACAAAAAATAAAGCAAAATACCAAAAAGAATCATCTTTTGATCCTTTATAGATATTGAGACTTTAACTCTAATCTAATTTCTTTGACCTATGCATTTCAAAATAAAATGAAACACAAAGCAAATGCATAGTGGTATATTTAATTTAACTTATGCAAGTTCACATGTACACCATGCAATAACTTTATCCTTATAGAAATTAACATTACATATATAAATATAAACATCATAAAGTAATTATGCACCATATCTATACAACAATTGATAATGAGCATAATGATCCTTTATGCATACATATTAACCATAACATCTTTATTAAGCTTAACTTCAGCACATGTGTAAAATTTATTTTACCTAGCATCATTATTTATTTTATTTAGCACCATTATTCATTTTCATGTTTAAATATTCATTTTATGCCTACACCTAAAAGATAACTAACCAAAACTAGATAACGGGACAAATGGTGCCCAAAGGCCAATTAATGCCTAAAGACTAAATATTGCTTGAAGGCCAAATGTAATTACTTGAAGGCCAAATATGGTTGCCAGTAGTCCAAATATTTCCCAAAGGCAAAATGTTATACCCAAGGGTACCCTAGAAGCTACTATATCTCCCTAGTTAACCTATAAACCTATTAAATCTAGGTTGTCTGATGATATAAGGCATTACTATTACAATTTAAGTTTCACCTTCTTTATTTAACTCATACGAAGTTTTATAGCTCATTTGATAAACACATGACCAATGGAAAATTACAAAATTTGAATGGCTTATAACTTATCTTGCATTATTTCTAAATGTCATTATGGAAAAACACATATATAACCTCATTTATAAGGATAAATGCATCAACTCAAGTTTAATATGTTATCATCAAGTCATATAGCTCATAGATGTTAATTTAGCACAATTATAAGCTCAATACATAGCAATAACCATTTTAGCCACATTCAAGACATAACACCATATATACGTTTTTTATACTATCATGCTCATATTATGGATTCATACATGATTTATGAGTTCTAGAACACCATTACGGTTCTTGGTTACCATCTGGACATAGCTATATCTTACACATATATACACCAAAATGAAATATATACTAGGTATATGGGTATAAAATGTTCACTTGATAAAGGATTCATAAAAAGAACTTCACTTATAACATCATACTTTATATATATATATATCGTAGCATTTATATGATTATATAAATATTACAAGCTCATATAGCCCTTAAAAAGGTTCCTGCGCTAATATCCTTCCTAAGTACATCATGTATAAAACATTATTACATCATAAATCCTAATGTCATTAATCATGCCAAGGTCATAAGTAACCATTATAACACATAACTAGGCATAAAGCTTACCTAAACATCTTACTCTTTCTTAATACTATACATGTAAGTCATTTTTATGTATACATATGAAATTATGATATAAGTCATCTCATTATCAAATACATTTTATTTTAACTACCTATAGTTAGACTTAATAATTTAAATATACATACACACTCATTCGGCCATCATTCATCATATGTATATACACAAGCCTTTCTTATGATCACATAACCACATTTAAGCTTGCTATTATCATACAACACATTATCTTACCACCTATCATTACATCACAATCTAAATATCAACCATGAGCATTTAGTTAAGACTCCTCACATCACATACTCACATCATGCATAAATCTCATCATAGCCTACAATTTAACATGATTACAACACATATTACCTTACACATGCCATTACATAAACTTATCATTTCAAGAATTATCCAAGAGGCATTTGGCCATATCATACCAACATCCTAATGCATTTAATTCTTTAACTAATAAATTATACAACTCAACATAAGTCTAATGTATCATTTATTCCATAATTATAGACATAAATGCTCAATACATCACAATCATATACACACACATACACTTTATATGCCAAGATCATAATGAAATGCATATGTTAATTTGGATACACTTATTAATGGGTCAAAATACCTAACAAATGCTATCTCAAGCCTTATTTTTCCTCTTTTCTCTACTAGCTCCTTTTTTTACTACACATATAATAGGCAAAGATTTTGGTAAATTCATAATAAATCCAATACAACTCTAAAATCAAATTAAACCATAATTGTGTCTTCTGAGGCACCCATATACTAGAGGAAAAATATTAGAACCATAAAAATCTTACCTCGATAAAAAATTGGTCAGTATTCATATCGAAGCTTATCCATACAAATCTCTCATCCTTTTCTTGATTTTCTATGACAAGAGTTTTCTAGAGTAGATGGAGGCTTTGTTTGATGTCTTGGAAAGGTGAAATTGGTGTTAGATTAGATGATGAAAGGAAAGAAAAAGCTTAGAGATAGCCCTCCAATGGCGTCAATAAGAGTGAGATAATGGGGAGGGGAATTGGCTACCCACTATTCCATATTTAAACTAGGCTACCCATTATTCCATATTGAACCCATTTTAAGTGATTAATTTAACCATTAACATGGTTAAATTAATTAATAGTTAAGATATTTCCTTTTGCTAATCTAATGATCACCAATTTTTACCCCTTTCTCCATTCTTTTCTTTTAATTATTCCATTCAAAACCCTTAATTAAAACTCTAAACATCCCATAAAATCATTCCATTAAAGTCCATTAACTCCTAGAAATCCATGCTTAAAAATTGAGAGAACTAAAAATAAAATCATACTTTAATCTATACCGGATTTTAGTAAAAATACTTCCCATTAACTAAATATTCCAATTCATATGCCAATGGACTATTTGGAATATTTTAATGTTAGGTTAAGTCAATCTCAAAATTTTTTGAGCAAAAACTAAATATTTTACAATTCAACTAAAATTAGGTCACTATTCGTATGGCACTACTGTAAAATCTTAACTCTCATTTTTAACCATCTAAATTACTTTATTTTTACTCTAAATTTTACCTAAAATTATATTATGATTAATACTTCCATTTCGTAGATTAGTGTTACTTAGTTATTTGGAAACACTATTCACTTCCTAGGAAGTACTATTCATAACATCTGGATTTTTGTGCATTACATTAGTCATGGTAGCCATCATTCTTTTTTCTAAATCTTGAAAGACCTCGATTAACAATGTTTTTGTCACTATTACATCTCTTGACATGGTTGCATTTCTTGGTTGATGGATCAATGATGGTTGTAAAATAAAGGATTTGTCATGATGTATGAATTATCTAAGATGGTGGATGATATGTGATATGCTTATTCCTCATATATTATGTATGGTGTTTTTTGTATGCATGATGTTAAGGAAACAAATATGATGCGTGTTAAGGTGTGGTTATTTTATTAAGATGTTATGTATCCCTATATAGGTAGTTAATGAAGGAGTGATATAATACCCAAAAATCATAGGTTTGGTAAGCATAGCTTCCCAGGGTGAATAGTGTTTTCAATGCCTAGGAAACTAAATGGATTGAATGAAAGGATAAATTATTTAGAGATCATTGGTTAATTTGTAACTAAAATTTAAGATTAATAAAAAGGGTTAAAAAATGTGAAATTTTATAGTAATTTAATTTTATTTTTTAGCTGAGACAATATTTTCATGATTTTGGCAGGATGGACTTAGATATTTCATGAACTAATGTTTAGTATTATTCCAAAGGGAATTTTAGAATATGAATTGTAATTTTTGGAGGTTAAAAATAATTTGTAAAATTCAAATAATAGAATTTAAGAGAGAGTGGATAAGGGTACAATTGAAAATAAAATAAAATAAGGGATATTAAAGATATTTTTGCAAAAATATTTCCAAATCATCTTAATTAATAATGACAATGACTCCATAAAAAAATAAAATACAGAGAAGGAGAAGGGAGAAAGAAAATAATCAAGATGAGAGAGAAAGTAGAGTGTAAGAGTAGGAGCAATTCAATAAAGGGTTAATGAGAATCTAAAAATGAGAAAAATGAAGAAAGAGTTAGGGATAGGGGAAATAGATTGAGAAGGAAGAATTAGAAGTGGCATTATATGAAAATTTAGTAGACGTCATTTTACAAAGAATGCCAAAATAATTGGCTATTGATTGTTAATAAAAAATTAACTCATTGTTGGTGAAAATGAAATTTGAAGAGGCATAAAGTGTGAGATTGAGACCTTCAGCATGATAGTTATGAAGAAAAGGTGTAGCATCAGTTAGTAGAAGACATAGTTGTGAGAAGCAGTCTACCACTACCACTGAATTGGTAGTGCCATTAAGCTGATAGACATTAAGAAAGCTTTAAATAAAGAGGGTCTAAAAAAGGGAAAGCTTGCTAATGCCAACTAAATAAGATTATAGATAGATAGAGACCCAAAAGGAGAAAGACCTATGATTAGAAGTGCTGCTAAGAATTGAGTTGCCATGAATCTTGTCAATGCTATTTTGCTACTACATGTAGACACCCCATCTTGACCAATGATGATAGCCAAAGATCGACTTCTTGAGCATAGTGTAAAAAGCCATCAAGATCCAGGTCTGTACGAACTTACTATCTATGTCTGTAGGGACTAACCATAGAAGTAGGTCAGAACTTGGCCTATGAAGACCATGGACCATCACTTTAGAAGCCTTAGTCTACATGGACTGTCAAGGATAAGTCCATACGGACTTGCTATTGAAAAACAAACTTCGGATCTAAACATTGCCTATTTAGTCTAGGAGTCAGAATCCTTAAGAGAAGAGGACTTTCTCCTGATGAAGGAATACAGAAAAAACCTTAAAAAAGGGGGTATAAAGGCTTCTCTTCATGAGGAGGAAGGGGGTTCAGAAAATATATACTGAAAAAACCATAATTACAACTATTCTAGTAGTAGAAGGCATCAAAGATTGGTGAGGGTTGTCACAAGGAACAAGTCAACCATCCTTAGTTGCATCAAAAGACTTTTATGCTAGTGCTAAAAAAGACTCTTCCACATAGGTAATATGTGAGGTCTATGAATGAGTTTTCAGTATCCTTTGTAAGCTAATGATTTCTGAAATGATCAATTTATAAGGTGATACTTTGTTATCCCCATTCTCATTAATTATGAGTGGCCTAATCACATTAGACATGGAAATCATGAATTTGATGTCTATACTTAGCATTAGGCATGCCATGAAAAGTTAATTGCATTAAATAGATCTAATCCTATACAAAATTAGGTTTGCATAGACTTAGTATCTTTGAAGGTAAGTATTCATATTAGTCTGCATAGCCTTATTACATGCACATTGGTCAGGTTTAATGGTCTGCACGGACCCCTATCATAAGCATTATATGTCCACAAGGACCTATGAATGGCAATTTGCAATATAATTCTTCGATACATCTTATTGCTGTGATTTATAATCTATAGTATATCTATATCGAATGTGTTTATGATTTTGATGTTCATTCACATGTTAATAGTTCAGATCTAACTTATTTGACTTTAATGTTTTCAAAGTCGCTGATTGGATTTCATATTAAAGTAAAAGTATGAAACAGACTTAAGCTTTCCTTAATAAAGGTCCACACGGACTAAGCATTGTTACCCCAATGTTCGCATAGACCTAACGACACTAAAGTGGGCTAGTTTTAGGACCTCTATTTATTTCTTTGGTTTTGTACTATTCAAACTTATTTGCTTATTCTTGTGTTGTAATAACTAGTAAACAACTCATTTTACATGATAAACCTAAATTCCACATCGACCTATTTTCTATATAATTAATTAGTGTTTCCTAATGAAATGGATTTATATTTCTTTAATCAAAAGTCACGTGAAAAATGTATTTCAATAGAGGCTAATCTCTTAGGGAAGGGAGTTGGGCAATTACTGCCAATTCCTATGGAATTACGGGTAATTGTCAGGTCAATTGACATTTAATTAATAACCCGCTTTCTAGATGTATATTATTGTATTCTTTAAATACTGTAATTTACTTTCTTTACATAAAAAGGTGACATAAATGCTTTAAATATAAATCATGCATGCTTGAAAAGGGATTGATAAATGTTACAATATACAAGAAGGCATTTTATTGAGGCATGAATAAGATCTGAAATTCTGAAACTTTCTTGTACAGAAGATCAGAGGTCCTAATGTAAAAGCCAAGTGGTGACTCCACTAACCACTCTCGTTCCCAGTAAAAATTTCATAATCTCTATAGTGGCGACTCCGTTGGGGACTGAGAAATTTTAATTTGAAAGTGACCAAATAATATGCCATCTAAATATTCTAATTTTTATCAATCCCATGCATTTTATCCTATATAAACTGTGTCCCTTTTACCCTGGATGGTGTTATGAACCATTACTGCATTTTTCATTCAAGAATGGAAAAGTGCTGGCATATCCATCACTCACAAGCCTCGTACCTTCAGCTATATAAAAAGGTGAACTAATTGGTCGTTATTATCTTTGATTGGAAAGACCCGTTAGGAGGGACCTCTTCTTGTAGGAGCTGATAAGCCTTTTGACCAAACCATGAGCCAATATAGTCAAGCTTAGGAATTTCCCTAAGGTTATATGACCCTAAGTGTGTGCGATTGCATTTATAGTTGCTATGTGGACCTAATTACATTTTGCCTTATTTGAAATGGGGGGCAAGCCTATTATGCCTTTTTGTTCGGGATGGGCCTACCTTAATTTCACGTCAAATAAGATATAAATGTCTTAAGCTCACTACTTTTGCTTGCACTTTAAATATGAGAGTTTATTAGGCCTAATCAAGCCTATGTTTAAACCTATGTATCCCTCGATAATGCTTAGGTAAGCCCACCTAGGAAGAATAACTAAGACCACGAGTGTGGGAGTAATAAGGTTGGAAGGGCTGTTGCTTGTGTTTGTCCTCTGACACATCATGGACATGGATTTGCACATCATGTATCTTAGACATGCATCATGTCTAACCTTCTCTTTCACATAGCCATCATTGATCCTTCACTCACTACTCGTGGAAGAGAGTTGGCAAGTGCCTCAATAGAGTTAACATAGAATTACCTATCCAACATAAAAGAGGAAACATGTCTTTTAATGAATATGTGACCAAGGCTATGTTCATAAAGGCCATGGCTGTAATGGAAAGGAGGATGATGTCGCTGGTGACCAATGCCTTATCCCACATACAAAATACTCAAGAGGTAAGGCAAACTTCTTGAACCAATAAGGGGAAAGAGATAACAAGTGAACCTAAGGATGACCAGTCATCTGATGATGAGATAACATAGGTAGTGAAGTCCTACAACAAGGTGCCCCCTTCTAAAGTGCCTGAGAATGAACAGTGGAAAAAGCTAAATGAGAAGATGGCAGTTATGTCCCGACTAGTGATTGGGGGTAAGGACATTGACCTGGATGATATAAGTCTGAGGCCCGATCACTCTATGCCCCACAAGTTCAAAATGCCTTACCTGAGCAAGTTCGGTGGAACCACAAACCCTTATACCCACCTGAAGTAATATGTAGTAGCCATGAGGG
>CANXYI010506897.1:0-15992 GCA_948208565.1 Hura crepitans | reverse complement strand
CAAAGAATTCTTCAATGGACCTCAGATATTACCTGGACAAGGAAATCTCCTCAAACACTAGCATAAGAACCTTATGATTTAAGTGAAGATGGTTAAAGTCTCTTTTAGATCAAACCTCCTAAGCTCTTCAATGTTCTCTATTATTGGAATCTGTGTGATTGTAATTCTTTTTTAAACCCAAAAAACTGAACCCCCTTCTCTATTGATGTATTAAAGTATTTATACTTACTCTTTAGGTTTTTTTTTCTTTTCCATCCAAAAGGGAGTCCTAATCCTTAAAAGATTTTGGCTCTTATACTAAATAGGTAATATTTCCATTTGGAGTGCTTTTCCCATCGACAAGTCCATACAAACTTATCCATACTAGTCCGTGGGAATTAGGTTCTTTGGTATGATGGTTCGTGATCCTCATGGGTTAGGCTCTGGCCTGTTCCTATAGTTAGTCTGTGCGAACTTAGATAGTAAGTCTATATAGGCCTATATCTAAATGGCTTTATACTAGGCCTTAGAGTTTATCTCTAGCTATCATCATAGGTCAAGGTGGGGAGTCTACAATATGCAACATCAAACCATCATATTTTTACCAACCATATCATTTATTTGGCATTATAACAATTTATAGCATTTATTACTATTATGTAACTATTTAGGCATATTGAATTCATGCATTAAATCTTAAGTTAATGTGATTACACATACCAAACTCGATCGTATGGGACACCCAATACCCACCTAAGCCTTCTTCTTGCCTCGAAGAGCTCAAGTTGCCATTTCACCTATGAATACAAAAGGACACCATCTTTAAAAATTAATATAAAATTCTAAGAAATTTGAAATATTATTTTGAGCCTAGTTATACATTCTACAGCATCCTAGGAATCCATGAAAAATATCAAACTTGAAAAAAAAAGTACTTAGGAGTTAGGAGGTCACTATTCACCTTAAAAGGGAATTTGAGATTCCTCTCAAGATACTCCACCAAAATGAGTATTCTTGGTGTTCATGGACTCATCTCGGGATGCTCTTTTATTTGAGTTCAATATTTGGCAGTGTGTATGGTGGAGGAAAAAGAAAAAACAAGGGAGAAGGGGAGGAGGTATGTGTCGGCTTTATGGAGGAAATGGTGAAGGGAATGGGATAGAAATGGAGGGATTTGGAAAGAAAGGGTATTTATAGTTTTTAGAAATTATTTTCCCCAAAACTTTAAAAAATTTTTATTCCCTCTCAGAAAACTAAAATTCCCTCATTTCTATCCCAAAAATTAGTTAAATTCCTCCTCTAAAAACCCTTAAAACCTTAAGCCTAAAAAATGAAGGAAACCCAAAAAATTACTATATTTTCTTTCCCGAAAATTAAGTAAAAACACTTCCCAATATCAAAAAATTATGATTCCAAAGCCAATGGACTATTTAAAATATTTGAGTATCGAGTTGTAATATTTTTAGATTATTTTGAGCAACTTTTGAATTATTTTAGGGTTGAACTTTACCTACTGCACTATTCACAAGGCACTACCATAAAATGTTCTTTAGCATTTTTAACCAACCAAATAACTTCGGATTGGCTTTAAACTTTGCCCAAAATTCTCTCATAATTGGTACTACTTATCGGTACACTTAATACAACTCGCGTTTTAAGAAGCACTATTCATCCAGGAAGTACTATTCATGAGAATCGAGATTTTTAAGTTATTACAGATGCAAAGGATAAAGTTAAGATTATTAGAGAGAGATTAAAAGCTACTACAAACCATCAAAAGTCTTATACTGGTATGAAAAGAAGGGATATTGAATATAAAATGGGTGAGAAAGTATTTCTGAAGGTATCACCATGGAAGAAGATTCTCAAGTTTTGTAAGAAAGGAAAGCTTAGTCCCAGATTCATTTGTCCTTATGAGATTACAAAATGTGCGAGGCCATTGGCTTATATGCTAGCTTTACCACCTGAGTTATAGCAAATACACGATGTGTTTTATATGTCGATGCTAAGGTGGTACAAATCTGATCCATCCCATGTGATATCAATAAAAGAGATTTAAGTGCAACCAGACTTGACTTATAAAGAAAAATCTATGTAGATTTTGGGTAGAGAACTGAAGTAGTTAAGGAAGAAGTCCATTCCTTTAGTAAAGGAACTATAAAGGCATCACAACACTAAAGAGGCCATATGGGAAAGTGAGGAGCAAATAAAGGCTCAGCACCTACACTTATTTTCATCAGGTAATTTTGAGGATGAAATTACTTAAGACGAGAAGAATGTAATACCTGTAGATTGAGGTTTAATGAATAGTAACACCAAGACTTAAATAGTGTTCCTAGGAAACCGAGATAACTTTGTAAGGCTAGTAAAGGTGTGTACTAGTCATAAAACTTTGATGGGCTAGAAAAAAGGCAAATGGATTAATTTAAAAATTTAGCAGAACCAATAATTCATTTCAACTAAAAAAATAGTGAATAGTTACCTAAAATGGGGTTGTGCCAAGAATGAACCAAGATGTGCCTAGACGACCTAAAAATAGCATACCCTAAAGGTAAAAAATTCCAATGAGTTTGCTAGTGGAGGAATTTTAATTTTCTAAGGTCGTTTGATATTTTTTCAAAATTTCTTGTTATAGCAAGTGAATAGTAAACCCACTTGCCATTAGAGTTTGAACTTGAAATTTTGTGAGGCTACAAATGGGCCTAATTAAGGATTTTTAAAAGAAAAGCAATTTTTTTAGAAGCCTAACATAATTTTTAAATTTTTCCAAAGTTTAAGTGAAAATATGATTTTTATAGGTCATTAAATCACCACATGTCACAATCTAATACACCCACCACTAATATATAAGGGCTCTCACGCATGCACATCATTTGACATGTGTGAGGAAGCCATCTTCAGCCTTTAGAAAGCCCCAAAAAGTGAGGCGATTTCTCAAAGTGTGCCTCCCCTCCATTTTTGCTTCAAACCCACACTAAAACACCACCAAATTTCATAATTCTTATATGGAAATGAACCTTCATGACCTCTAGATTTCATTTCTACCATTAAAATCACCTAAAAAGCTCACTTTTGGAAGATTTATGTATGAGGTGAATAGTACCATTTTTGAGTGTAAGTGCTACTTTCCTTGTTTTTATTTTAGGTTCATGTAGTCCTCGAAATTTTAAGAATTTCAATGTTTATTGATTTCCATTTGGAGCTTCCTATGATTTTATGTGAATTTTTAAAGTTAGAGTTCCACAATGTAGGTTCAAATAGAGATTGTGAAGAACAAAGGCAAACAAGGCCTTAAGAAGGTGGAAAGGGGTGTAGAGATACCCTAGGTATATGGATTTAATATAATAGATGCATGCCAACATGTGTTTGTATGCATACATGCATAAACATGTATATGGAAGTTTTGGCTTAAGTATGTGTGTGCTTGATTTGTTGTAATACGCATGCTACAATGTAAATTAGATGTGATAATGATGATATAGATGTGTTTTGGATGTGAAAAGTATCTGAAAATGCATGATGTATATATGGTCATATGCATGATATGTATGTTATGGAATGTGCATGTGTGCTTGATGTATGCACATGGTGTATTATGATGTTAATCATGAGGTAATATGATGGTAATAATATGTGTAACATCTATGGGACATGGCATGTGAAAATATATGTCTGGTTATGGCATGATGTATAGCTATGGTTATGTATGGTATTAGGATAAAGATTAGTGTATATAATGTATGATAAGAAATTGGTAAAGCAAAATGTATACTAAGTGTAAAGTAAAATTTTTTATGTGGCATATAATGAGGTAAATAAATTTGAGTATTTATAAAATTTATTTGGCATGAAAGAATTATGGCAAAATAATAATGAAATATGGTGTTGGAAATGTTACATTATGTAAGACATAACAGCATGATATATGATGGTATGAGGCCATGGGAAGAATGAAAAATGACCAAAAGAATAGTAAAAAAAAGATGACTAAATGAATAGTAACATTTACGTAAACGACCTATAACTGTCTAATGAAGGAAATGACTTATAAATGTCCAATAAAAAAATTATGAGCATATGAATTTGACTTATAACTGTGTCTTAATAATAGGGAAATAAATGAAATGAATGAATAGTAAATGAATAAAAATAATTAATAAATAGTTGGCCTAATAATTAGACACCCACTAGATGGGTTGATCGGTCAACTAGGGATTAGTAGCTACTAAAGACTTTGTGCCTTCAGGGCTATTGCTTTGATGATTATGATGACGGGTGTAGCCGTTTAGGTCATGATGTTGGCCATTGCAATATGTATGTGTAGCCATAGTGGTTCTAGCCATCGTTGTCTTAAGATTGGCCACTGCACTATGTTGGTGCAACAATTGAGGTCCAGTTATAGGCCACTGCACTATGTAGGGTAGGTGTAGCTATCGAGGTCTTATGATAGACCATTGCACTATGCTAGTGTAGCAGCCAAGGTCCAATTATAGGCCACTACACTAAGTGGGTGCAGCTATCGGGGTCAAAAATGTGGACCACAGCATGGTTTAGATTTTCCTTCTAATCCAGTATTTTATAGTGTCATCTTTCTAGCTGGGCCTAAAAGATGAAATAAATATAATAAATAGTGACAGTAAATAGTGAATGGAAAATTTATAAAAATGCAGTCTATAACGTGAAATTGATAATTAAATTAATGAGATAGAAAAATAAATTATTATTATTATTATTATTATTATTATTATTATTATTATTATTATTATTATTATTATTATTATTATTGTTATTATTTTTTTTTCTTATGACACTATCTCAGTAAATTGCATGATGCACACATGACTTATATGATGCATATGTGACTGCATGATATGCTTTTATTGTATTAAATTCACCACTGAGTATTGTACTCAATGTATCGATGTTCCGATGCGCAGGTAGTAGATAGTGTTGTTGATCAGCCTTAATAAAGTGTTAAATTACACTAAATGGTATTAATATCTATGTTCTATTATTATGAGGACCTGGGGCTTTGTGTGATGATATTATGAAGTTAATTATAATCTGTACATAGATAATGGAGGGTTAATCTAAAGATTGAAGTAATATCTGAATAAAAAATATACATGTCTATAAGTGTTAAATGAATGAGCCCTTTGAGCAATATCAAGTTGGGTGACCTAGTGGAAGGTAGCACCACTTGTTTGGTTCCTCCAAAAATTAAGTAGGGGGTGTTACATGCTTGTACTTTCTCATTAGCTTTTCATTTTAATTATGCCTACCACTATCTCATCAATTCATTTACATCCCGTTTATAACCAAACTACACATACAGATAAACATTCCTTATGCACACCATTCAGCTATAACTTATTCACATATATACACATTATTTTCTTTCTATTCTTTTATACATTCATACTCATTATCCTCTCTACACTCCACACACATATTCACTAAGCACAAAACACAACATACATACCTAATACATCATTTCCATATACACACATTAACACATAATTAAGGCTACAATTAACACATAATGCATATGACATTAAATTCACTCACAATAGAGTCTAGAACATTCTGATTACACTTCATAACCCTTGGTCTCCTCTTCTTCCATCAATTCCACCATTATACTATAAACATATTAGGTTTTAGCTTAGAAAATTTCTACAAAAATCTACACAGCTCCAAATTGAAATTTGTTTACATAAGAATTCTCTGCACCTCAAATACTATCTAATAAAAATAAGAAACCTTAAAAGAAATCACTTACTCACCAAAGTGGCACAATTCAGCAAGTGTTGATTTCTCCCCAATTAAACCTCCTCTTGCATTTCTCTCACTAGGATCTTGTTTAGGAGATTGTGGAGGAATGATTCGATATTTCAATTGGAGAAAATAATGTGCTTTATGGCTTATACGAAAGAAATAAAGAGAAGGGGAAAATGGAGGGTGGCATCGGCCATGGGAAGAAAAAGGGAGAAGATGAAGTCGTTTGGCTCCCATACACCCACACAGATTATACACCTTTTATATTATGATGATAAATGGCCATAATCGTACTACGTGGCAATCGAACGATCTCGATTAATTTTATTTATGTTTTAATCTTAAAAATGCAAACTAATTATTCAAGACTTCCAAAATTATTTCTTTCAATGCCAAAAATGATTAAAACTCTTAATCAAGGGATCCTTAAAATCTTAGGCCTAAATCCCAAGGGAAACTAGGTGAACTATTCACTTGCATAATTAAGAAATTCAAATAAAATACCATGCGACTTTGGAAAATTCTAATTCTAACCCCATTAAACTCATTGGAATTTTTAACCTTAAGGTCATGCTATTTTCGGGTCGATCTGGGCACATCCTAACCATTTTTTAAGCCTAATGTAACTTAAGTCACTATTCACTAGTTCTCAACACAAAATGATTTATTGGTTCTACTAAAAGTATTAATTATTTCATTTTCATCATTTTCTTGCTCGTCAAAGTTTTATAACCTCTACTTTCCCTTTAATTGCCTCAGTGGGACCCAATTGCTTAAGGGGCACTGTTCATGGAACCAGGGTTCATAGGCATTACAATGTCATGAAATATAAATAACAAAATATAAGGTAAACAGATGTTTATAAATTATATGGCTACAAGGTAAACTAGAATATTTATATAATTAAAAGCGATTGAGAGAAAAAGCATGCTATGATGATAAAATATGAAATTTGTATTTTATACTCATATGATTGACATGTAATGCTAGAATTATTATAAACATGGTTCAATATCTTATGATGCTTAATATGCACGAAAGATAATTGGAAAGAGAAACATAATGAGAATCAAGAATAGCCTATATGAGTTAGATAACCTATTAGATAGGTTGATCGGTCAACTAAGGATAGATAGCAACTACTAGAGTGCTTTGGTGATATTTCATGCTAGTACAGTAGCTTGTAAGGTCCATTTAGGGCAATGCACAACTATCATTATATTGTGTCATGATAGTGCAATAACCTATAAGGTCTAATAGGGCCACTACACAACTATAACTATGTTGGTATCACACGGGTTGTAGCCACCTATAAGATTTAGCCACTACACTATATAGGTGTAGTCCCCTTTAAGGTCCAAAATGTTGGCCACTACACTATTAGTGAGACCTTTAGGGTCAATATCCCGTTATTCAATATTGAGGTGTTATTTGTCGAATACAAGCTAAGTTAAGTAAATAATGAGATAAAAGACAAGCAAGTTACTCTTATGAGTTACATAAAATATACATATGATGTCTTAAACAATATACTAAATAGAACAAACTTGAATAATTAAGCATTAATATGTGTATATATATGGACATAATGGAAAATTTAAGGAATGTAATGTTATAAAAGGGAAGCATGTTCTTAAATCCATGTAACACCCCCTACTAGATCTCAGAGGAAATCCTATAAATGGTGCACTTTATATAGGTCACCCATCCTTAGATTTTCCTAGGGTCCATTCATTTAACACTTACTAAAATCTAAATATTTAATCAGACCGATCCTAACTTAAGTATCTAACTCCATATCATGTCTTATCATGTCATTTTCATACTAGAATTCCTTTAATAGACCTTTCTTAAGTTCAAAAAATTTTGGGCAACACAACAGTTACTCGGGGACATTTTGAAAATTTTTTTCCACTTGTAAAAGCACTTTTAAAGATAATATGACCCATCAACCTCCTTTTAGACACTTCTGTTCCCCCAAATCAAGCATTCAACATATATCAGTCTCATATAGCAACACATAAGGCCTTAAGGCCACATTCATCAAGATTCATATTTAAAGACATTCAACAAACTACCTGAATAAGTACAACACTCCTAATTCTTATAATTACATACATATACAAACAATGTAGCTTCTAAGCAAGCAGACCTGTACCTAAAATATTTACATGAGTTCCACTACCCAAATAAAAGAAACTCTATTTACCCTTTAACACTTGTATTTCTACACTACACAATCTCTAAGGCTAGTCTACTTATCCTTACTACCTACGCACCACAACACTAGTACGCTAAGTATAAAACTCAGTGGTGAATTTAAATCATTCAAATCATGTTAAAAACATAGGCAAGCATGTAATGATAATGTACTAGCCAACATACAATGTATAGATGATATGTCAAGTGATTTATGCTATTCAGGTGATATGCCATTTTATCCACTAATTACCAAAATGCCACTGTGAGTTATTTATTAAATTTCTTAGCATAAGTTATCATTAATTAATTTAGACTTGTATTTTACTTTACTTTAATTCTATTTCATAGGCCCGACTAAATAGATGACACTTATAAACACTAGACTAAGAACGAATTGAAAAAGTGTGTAATGGCCCACATTTTAGACCCTAGCCACTACACCAGCATGATATAGCCATAAGGATCTATTCATAGGAAACTCCTATAAATAAGCAACTGGGTATAGGGATCTATTTGTAGACCTCCTAAGGAAATTTATTATTATCATCATGTCAAATTATCCATCCTAGTCTACCCCGTAGACTAGTGCAATAGCCCCTCTAGGGACTTTTGTCGCTGCACTAGCTTAGTCTGATATACTGATAATAAAGCTAGCAATATAGTGGTTTTCCCTACAGACTAGTGCAATGGCCCAATTAAGGACTTTGGCCGCTACACTGATCTATTCTGAGAAACAAACAGTCTAGAAGCTGCTAATCCCTAAATTGACTGGTCAACCCATATAGTGGCTGTCTAACTAATGGGTCATTTGACTTTATTTTATGTTTATTTCTTTACTGATCATCTATTTATGATATTTAAAAGTGGAAAATAGAGAGTTATTAATTTTTCAAGATAGTTAATTTTTGACTTGGATAGTTAGAGGTCATTTTTAGCTCTGCTAGACAATTTTAGGTCAAATTATTTTGGGTCATTGTCTTAGGCAAAATTAAAGTCATATTAAATCCAAGATAGTCCATTAATTTAGTATATTTATATCTATGTTAAATGATCATTTCAAACATAGTCCCAAAATTTATTTTTACGGGACAATTATAGGTTATTTTACAGTATTGTGGTGGCGATTTTAGGTCCTTTTTACACCATTTTTCAATGCCATTTGCACTCATTTTTCAACACTTTCATAGGCCCAAAGCCAAGTACAATTTGACCACTTAAATAGCCATACAAGAAGCTTTTATCTCATTCCACTTAAACATCACAAATGACCTAAATTTGAAGTCTCATTTTCATGCCATAATTAGCTCATTTTAAAGCCATTTTTAACTCATTATTCTAGGCTAATTTCATTGCCATTTTCCATGCCATTTCCTAACCTTAAAAGATGTCCTAATTCCATACCTTTCATGCGTTATTACTTATGCATTTTCACCTAGGTCATGCCAAATAAACATTGCAAAATTCATGCCATATCACACACATATACTTGTTATGCCATACCTCATTTTTATGCCATTTAGCCTTGCATACCTCTCGGCCAATTTCCCCAAATTGCCATACACATGCTTTTAATCACATTCAACCACACATACATATATGTTAACATCACACAAGCATGCTTACACACATACAATGCCATTGCAATGCAAACTAGGCCATTGTACACCTTGGACATGTCTCGACCACACTTAGTACACACACACACATAAGCCTTATTTGCCAATTTCATCACCTACCCCTATAATGCCATCACTAATAAGCTAATTGCCATACAATTTGTCATGTTAACCAACCATATACCAAGTCCCAATGCCAAGCAACCTCTCGGCCACACAAAGGTCTATTACCACCATTCTCAATTTCACCATATACACTTAAAATTCATATATTTTCATGTCAAACACCTTAGAGACCATACCAATCTCACTTTAGCAAGCTATATACACACACACACACACTTACACCTACCTCTAGACCAAATGAGGACTAAGCCCCTCTAAGTATTCTTTTCACCAAATTACCTTTTTAAGCATGCATTCCACACATAATTAACATAAGCACATGCCTAATTCACTATTACACACACTTAAGCTAAGTTTGCCATGATTTCCATATAATATTTCTACACCTATCATACTTGAAATTCAAGGTCCATGCTTTTAATGCCTTAAATAAACATACCTTTCTATCAAAGGAGACCTATTCCACACTTCAAGCTTGAAAAAAGCCAAAGCACACTTCACTTTTCTTCACTACTCTATACACGCCATGTGCCATTCAAAATTCCTTAAAAAATTACATGAGTCCCCAAATCAAATTCTAAGACTATAGGCACTCTTATAATGACAAAGTCCTTTAAGAAATAAATTAAAAAGTGTAGAAATACTTACACATCAAAAAGTTAGTTCTTAGCACACTTTGGATATACACTTAGTGAATCCTTGAATTTCTTTAAGTCTTAGGGACTGTTATGGCTTCCAATTCCTTCACAATTCAATTATCAACATAGTAACATAATTATTGGTGGAATTTAAGAAGAGAAAAGCTTGCAAAAAAGAAACAAAAATGGTGGATCGAGAGGGAGAATGGCATCAGGATGGTAGAGGAAAGAAAGGGTGGTGAGTGGCACTCGACATGTGACCACTTAGGTGTCACTAGAGGGTTTATATGATGGCTAAGGTGGCATAAGTGGGGTCACATGCCATCCAAGCATCACGAAAAAAACTCAATTTCGATAGAAACTTTGAGGAATTTTTAAAAATCACACAGACCTCTAAAAATTGTCATGTTTATTTTAAAAATCCTTGATTAGTTCCATTTAGAGGCTTGTAAAATTTCATAGCCAAATTCCATCGACAAGATAGTTAACCAACTACCTTGATTTAAGTGCAAAGCTTAAAAATTAAGAAAATTTACAAACAGCCTTGAAATTCAAAAATTCTTTCACCAATGGACTCAAGGGAATTTTTCACCTTATGGGTATGGTATTTTTAGGTATGTCCAAACATATCTCAAGTTATTCTTGGCCTAACTCCATTTGAGCCTATAGCCCACTAGATTACAACTTAAAATAATTTATTAGTTCTGCTAAATCTTTAAATTAAGTTAATTTTATTATTTTATAGCCCCTTAAAGTTCCATGACTAGTACCCCTGCCTCGGGCCTCAAGAAGGTGATTTGGCACTCTGGGAACCCTTTTTGGCCTCAGTGGTACTATTTATAGAGCCTTGACTTACAAGCATTATAATTCTTTCCCTCTTAAGAAATTTTGTCCTTAAAATTACCTGGAGTGAATAAGTGTGGATATTGGGCCATCATCTACCCTTCTAGCTCCCGTGTAGCTTCTTTTACATGATGATGCCTCTAGAGGACTTTAACTAAGGGAATGGCTTTATTCCCCAAATGTTTCACCTCTTTGGCCAACATCTGTATCGATTCTTCTTCGTAGCTCAAATCTAGCTATATTTCAACATCTATTATTGGAACTATGTGGGAAGGATTTAATCTATACCACCTCAGTTTTAAGACATGAAACACATCATAAATCTATGATAATTCAGATGGCAAAACTAGCCTGTATGCTAGAGGTCCCACTCTCTCTGTGATCTCATATGGTCCAATGAATCTAGGGCCTAGCTTCCCTTTTTTTCCCAAATTTGAGGACCTTCTTCTATGAAGACACCTTTAAGAATACTCTCTAACCAATATCATGTTCAATATCCCTCCACTTCAGATCGGCATATGATTTCTACCTATCAATTGCATCTTTTAATCTTTCTCTTATAACCGTAACATTTTCCTCAATTTCTCTAATCAGATCATCTCCTGAGATCTTGCTCTCCCCAATCTCACTCTAGCACAAAGGAGTTGTACACTTTCTACCATATAGTGCTTCATATGGGGCTATGCCCAAACTAGTTTGGTAGTTGTTATTGTAGGCAAATTCAGCTAAAGACAAGTATTGAGCCTAGCTACCTTTTAATTCAGTAACACAGCTACACAATATATCCTCAAGTACTTGTATCGCCCTTTTTAATTATCCATCTATCTAAGAATGAAAGGTTGTATTGTAGGTTAATTTAGTACCTAGGGTTTCATGCAATTTCTTCTAAAACTTGGAAGTGAATCAAGGATCTCTATCAAAAATAATTACCATAGGTACACCATAAAGTCTAATGATCTCATTAATGTATAGTTTAGCCAACCTTTCTAGTGAGTAGTCCATTTTAATAGGGATAAAGTGAGTTATCTTAGTCAGTTGACAATTATCACACATATAGCATCCCATTTACCTTTGGTCATAGGCAATCCCATTACAAAGTCCATTGTCAGTTTTTCCCACTTTCATTCTGGTATTGCTATAGGATGTAGCAATTTAGAAGCAACTCGATGTTCAGCCTTTACCTACTGGTAAGTCAGACATCTAGCAACATACTCTGCCACATCTCTCTTTATACGCAATCACAAATAATGAGGCTTTAGGTCCAAATGCATCTTAGTAATACTAGGTTTATGGAATAATGAGCTTCATGTGCCTCTTTTAGTATCTGTAACCTTAAGTCATCTGTACTAGGTATACATAACCATCTCTGATAATATAGACATCCATCCTCACTTAAGTCAAATCCTAATGCCTTCCCCTCTTTGACTTTACTTACCAACTGCATCAGTAACTAATCTCTACCTTATGCCTCCTTTATCTGCTATCTGAAATCTATTTTAATCTATAACTCAGCTAACACAACATTCTCCTTAGTGTACTGCAATTTAGCATTCATAGATCTCAAAGTCACTATGAATTTCCTACTCAAAGTATCTGCCACTACATTAGCTTTCCCTAGGTGGTAATCTATTAAGCAGTCATAGTCTTTAATTAGCTTCAACCACCTTCTCTACCTTAAGTTCAGTTCTTTTTAAGTTAGAAGGTATTTTAGGCTCTTGTGGTCTGTGTAGATGTAACATTTCTCAACATACAAGTAGTGCCTCCAAATTTTCAAAGCAAATATAATGGCAGCTATCTCTAAGTCATGAGTAGGATAATTCTTCTCATTTGGTTTTAACTATCTTGAGGCATATGCTACCACCTTTCCTTCTTGCATTAACATGTAACCCAAGCCATTAAGTGAGGCATCACTATACACCACAAAATCCTTACCCTGTTTAGGTTGAATCAAGATAGGGGCTTCTATCAACATCTTCTTTAACTTCTCAAAACTAGCCTGACATTTGTCATCCCACTCAAATTTCACATTCTTTCTAATCAGTCTAGTTAAAGGAGCTATAATCATGGAAATTCCCTTCACAAACCTTCTGTAATACCCAGCTAATCCCAGAAAACTCTGTATCTCTATCACATTCCTCAGAGGTTCCCACTCTAACATTGCCTTGACCTTGCTAAGGTCTACTTTAATGCCTTCTATTGACACTATATATCCTAGAAGAGCCACTTCAGTTAACTAGAACTCATACTTACTTAACTTTGATTACAATTATTTCTCCCTCAAAGTTTGTAACACAACCTTGAGACACTATTCATATTCCTCCCTAGTCTTAGAGTATACCAGAATATCATCAATGAATACCACCACAAATTGATCTAGGTAAGGTTGAAATATTCTATTCATTAAGTCCATGAAGGCTATCGGGGCATTTGTGAGTCCAAATAGCATCACTAAGAACTCATAATGCATGTATCTAGATCTGAATGCAGTCTTAAAAATATCAACTTCCTTGACTCTTAGCTGATCGTATCCAGATCTTAAGTCGATCTTGGAAAATACACCCGTAC
This sequence comes from Hura crepitans, assembly GCA_948208565.1. Lineage (NCBI taxonomy): Eukaryota > Viridiplantae > Streptophyta > Magnoliopsida > Malpighiales > Euphorbiaceae > Hura > Hura crepitans. Next base: position 2,245 of record CANXYI010506897.1, on the reverse strand, counting down.
CTCTCAACTGATTAAAAAGGTCATCTATTCTGGGCAAAGGATATTTATATTTCACTGTCACCTTATTCAACTATTTGTAAACAATATATAGCCAAAGTGAGCCATCTTTCTTCTTTACAAATAACACAGGTGCTCCTCAGGGTGAAACACTAGGTCTGATGAAACCCTTATCTAACAATTCTTACAATTGCACTTTCAATTCTTTTAATTTTATGGGTGCCATTCGATAAGGAGTAATAGAAATAAGAGTTGTACCTAGATACACCTCAATTTTAAAATCAAGCTCTCACTGTAGAGGCAAACTTAGCAACTCATCAAGAAACTCAGACTCTATTAGAATCTATTCAAGCATTAGGGTGGAAGAATCAGTGCCAATGACTTGTGCTAAGTAAGATTTACATCCTTTTTAGATGAGTCTCCTTATTGTAATAGATGAGATGAGGTTATTCATAGTTTTTCTCTCATCTGTAACTATCACTATCTATCCCTCTACAATCTAGAAGGTTAACCTCTTATTTTTACAGTTGAGTATAGCTTGATGTTCAAACAACCAGTCCATTTCTATAATCATATCAAACTCATAGAAAGGTAATTTAATCAAATCCATAGGAAACAAGCATTCCTAGATTACTAAAGGACACTACCTATATACCTTATTCACATGCATACTTTGTCCTATAGGATTACTAACTTGTATGCCTATGTTCAGATGCTCAGGTTTTAGTCCTCTATCATATGCCAATGTGGTGCATACATATGAATGTGTGGATCCTAAGTCTACCAAAGCCAAAATTAAACATCAAATATATAAAAAGTACTAGTTATGATGTCTAGTGCTGCTGCCTCTTCTCTGGCTCTGACATCATACTATCTGTCTGGGGCACGAGCTTTTGATCTAATCCCCTGGCTAGGACTAGATTGATCCCCTCTACTCTACCTTTAACCTTTGTTCTAAGGTGTAACTATAGATGCCTAAGTATGAATGCCCTCGGGCTATCTTTAAGGATAATCTCTTTGACAGTGGTCCCTAGCACCACAAATAAAGCACTCTCCCTTTCTAGCTAACCTACACTGCCCCTAGTGCCTCTTACGAGAAGTATTATAGGTCAGGGGTCTATTTTTATTACCTGATAGACTAGGAGTACTAGTAGCTCTTAGAGGTAACCAAGGTCTAGCTATAGAAGCTTGCCCAGATCTCTGAGATTGTGTTTGTCTCTATTTGTGGTGCACTGACTGGGATTGAGATGGTGCTCCTCTTCTTCTTTTACTGTAACCTGGGGCTACATTGGACTACCCCATAGTAAATTGTCTCTTTCTTTGAAAGAAGTCCCTTTTTTCTTATACCATTTCCTCCATGTCATAAGCAGATGCCAGTAATATAGCAAATTCTATTACCCTCAGGTTTGCTATCTGTATCCTCAACTCCACATTCAACCCTTTTAGAAATCTCTTACACTTTTCCTCTTTATTGGGAATAAACTCCTCTGCATATCTAATCAATTGGGTAAAATCCTTCTCCTATTCAGCCATTGTCCTCCTACCCTATTTCAAATCTAGGAACTCATGCCTCTTCTTATCCTTGTAAGACTCAAGGATATACCTCTTTCTAAACTCTATCAAGAAGAACTCCTATGTGAGATCTTTCACTGCTTTCCTCTTCTTAATAATATCCCACCAATGGTATGCTTCTTTATGTAGGAGGAAAGTTGTACACTTTAAACTATCTTCTTCTGAACACTCTAGATATTCCAAAATTCTAAAGGTTCTCTCTAACCAATACTCCCCTCATGCTGCACCATCCTCTTCATACCCAAAAAAACCACAGCTCCTATTTTCTTAATTCTTTCTAATGGTGTCTTCTGTATAGAAGCTAGTGGTGATGGAGGTACTAAAGCTAGTGAGGTAGAGGTGGAATAGTAGTAGCAGAGGTATGTCATAACAAATTAACTATCTATTGTAACAAAGCTAAAGATGCTTCTGCCTATGGCTGTGCCTATAGTTGTGGCCTATGTGCAACATCATTATGCTTAGGAGTAGCTACATTATTTACCCCTTATATAATAGTTAGAGCATAATTGGCTACTTCCTTTGCTCTCTCCTTTAGTGATCTATCAACCATCTTGAATTACAATAGAAATTACAAAATTTATCAGCCTTTGTGCAGTGCAGCAAAGTAATATAACCAATCCTAGACTATGGCACTCATGTAAACTACCTAGGAACATTAAACTTATGCTCTAATACC
>CANXYI010506791.1:0-13680 GCA_948208565.1 Hura crepitans | reverse complement strand
CATTAAGGTGAATACACCACTAAGCAAAAGCTTAGCGCACCATTTTGTTTGTGGTACATAGGTAAAAGCAGCAGATTAGAGTCAAAGCCTCGGAACCACATGAGATAGTAAAGCTATCCCATTTGGGTATTTTGGATCTGTTTTTGTGTAATTTTTGTGATGTAAATATTTAGATAGCACTCTTGTGAGAATAAGGGATTGGGCTTAATATGCAATTTTTATAATTATGTTTTGTAATCTCTTGTTAATAGAAAATTTAAACTTTCTTTTAAAAGCTTTCCAATGATTGCATGACTTGTATGATTTATGTTCTGATGCATGCTTGAGAGTGTTACCTTGTGTTAATGATAGAGGGTCAAATAGACCTAGTTTGAGTGGAGATGAGTTAGATGATGTTATAGAAGTATTTTTTTAATAGGTTATTATTTGAAAAAGTGTCTCGGTACAGCCGTTATGCTGTTGGATTTCCTATATGATGATCCTATTAGTATACCTCATAAAATGTGTTTTTGATTATTCACCATTTTTATAATTTAAACGTGAACAAAATATTTTAATTAAAGAAATGTTTTAAATTTGAAGGGGTTTTTCTTATAGAATAGTTTTGGATATCAGTAAGTGTGCTACTCATTATTCAGATCTGGTGTACGAAACGGCTAATGGGTATTGCACTAAGTGAGTTTTAAGTCCGTAGAGTAAATTTTAATGGTTTGGATAGATGAGATAAAGTCTTGGAAGTTTTGTATTTTAGCCATGTTATGGGATTCTCTGCCTTGCTTTTCGTTAAGGCTAGTCTTGGAGTTGAAATTCCCTCTAAACACAAAGTCTTATGATAGGTTACTTGAGTGTTCTAATAAGAATTGAAACTAAGATTACCCAAAGTGATATTGCGGACTTATATGGGTGTAGATCATTGGCTTAAAAATCTACATACCCTTTATTAATAGATTTGACTATTAACAAAATAATTCATAAATGCTAGGTTATTTTTAAGGTGATTTTTTTACAGGACAAAAATAGAAAGAAGCATTTGATACCGCTAAGCTGATACAAAGAATAAACAAAATTGATAGAAATTGAATAGAATGGAATAAACTTTAATCTGAAGTTTAATAGATATAAATAGAAGTCTTTGATTAGAAGAAGATTTGAAGATCTAAAGACTTTTTAGGTAATTTACATAAGATCTTTTTAAGGAATCACACATACACATCCATTAAATATTTGCATAAAAAAGCTTTCTTAATAAACATTATTTTTCCATTAGAATTAAAGTTGATTTCTTTCCATAACTATTTAAATTAAAATTTTCTAATTTTATGCAAGACTAAAAAGGGAAGATTTCTTAATTTAATTTAAATACTAAAATATTTTAAAGCCTTGATATATATGATATGATTTTACAAATGAAAAATGAAGTTTTTTAAAGTTGTTTTCCACATTTTAACGGCTTTTTTTTTCAAAAGCTATATAATGGAGACTTTTCAAAAATGAAAATAAGAGATAAATAAACAAAAGAAAAGAGGAAACATATTTTTATTGAGCTATAACTGGATATAAAGTATTTCTTTCATTTGCATTTCACACCTTTGTCACATTCCTCAAATAAAATTATAATCTGAGTTGTAATAATTATTTGTGAGGATATATCTTATCTTAATATCATGAGATTAGGTTTGATAGGACCTAAGGAAAACACACCAGCAACTATTTGCGATCGTTTTACTTAGGAAAAGATGTTGAGTGTTTATAATCTTTTACTTTGGAAAAGACTTGGATAAATAAAAAAAAACTTGGATTTGGCTTTGACTCTTGCTTGAAAAAGAGTCAACAAGAGGAGAAAAGCTCTTAAAATGGGATTTTCTTAGAGAGTAGGCATAGTTATTGAACCTCTATAAATCGTTGCATTTAATGTCTCTACTTCTTACACTTTTTCCTTAGATGTTTTAAAAATGCTTATGTGTTTTAATCATATTATAAGCATTGGCTTCCAATTCCTTGATTTTCGATGTGCTCGATGATGATAACTAGAGGAGCAACCTAAGTAAGTGGACCTCTTTGTGAATGAAATGCTGAATCTCCCTAAAGGAAATGGTAATTTTGTCATAAGGATGAGAGAAGAGTCTAGGTAAATCCAGAATAGTAAAAAAACACATATGAGACATAAAAATGGCCTTTAGGTGGTCATATGAGAAAGAAACTAAGGATCAAGGATGAATGGGTCCTACCCTAAGCCACATATGTCACAAATGTCCACTTAGCCAAGGAAACCACCGTATTATGGTTCTACCATCCGCATGGTAGTTTCTAACATTTGTGTGATAGTTGCATGCCTCATATGATAGTTCTATTTAAATCTGATTAGAATAGTCAGAATTATATTCTAATTGAACTACCCAATCTCTAAAAACTTAGAATTCGACTAGAATCATACCGAACAGGTTCTAATTGACATGTACACCAACAATAGAGATAGAAAAAGATCTAAATTCCCTAAATTAGCACCTATAAAGAGCCTTCACCTTTCTACACAACAAACACACATAAATTATTCTAGAGATACTCCTTTTTTAGAAAGAAAGTGTTTTCTTGAAAGCTTTAAATAGTTATTAAGAATTATCGATATTCTGAATTCATTTATTCTAAATATTGTGAAAGTTTAGAGTTATTTTGAGTGAGTTCATCTTGTCTGTAAGAGAAATTTTTCACAATTTCAATTTTTCTTTGTTGCAAATTTGTTCATCTAGTTGAAGCATTATAATTGGTAAGTCCTAAAGGCCAAATATTGTTTTATTGATCATAAAAATCATGTTTTCATCATTCTTATATATTTAATTACATCAAATTCATGTTTTCCCTTTAAATATAGTTCATATCTTGTTCACTTATCATAAATTCATTTTTAGCCTTTCTTCATATGATTTTCCATAATAATAGTTATCAAAGTTGTATTTTGAAGTTGTTAACATTTTTTCAGTTCTTATATAAATAATGATGTTATTATATAAAGGTTATGATGCATATTGAAGTAGTTACATTGATGAATATTTAATATCATGTTTTATTACAAATTTATTATTTAATTTTATGGTAATTATATCATTTATGTGCATGATATGAATCTTAGATCTAGGAATATTGCATTTTATTAGAAAAATCATGGTTTTAATTACAGAGAACGCACTCTGATTTCTAGACATTTGATTATTAAGTGCTAGCCACTAACCTAGTTCTTTGATGATCGATGACTTAGTACCTATCTTGGGTTAAAACACTTACCCCAAGCTTGTTAATTCTTGGTCTACACTGAGTGGTGACTTCAGGCTCTTTATTGTGAACTTGTGCTACTCATAGTGGTGACTCAATTAGGGAGAAGTAATATCACACTTTTCAAACTATGGTTGGCATCGAAAACTCATATGTCAATTCGTGTGCTGGGACTTATATTAAAATTAAAACCACGCGAGACTACTATTTATGACACTATTAAGTATGGCTTATATGGGTTAGTGTGCAATGGCTAATGGCCTCCCTAATCATGTCTAAACTTCAGCCTCATGTAAGAATAAACTCTAAATGTAACACCCTTATACCTAATCAACAAACCAGTATAAGTACAAGTTGTTATGCATTTGATTCGATTATTGTATCTATCTTACCCTCATTACTATCATTTAGTGATCAATTTAGTATAACTGTTTTTGTCAATATATAGGTATATTTCATATCATACATTGTATGTCACTTAACACATGTAAAATAAATGTGAGTATTATTAGTTTTAATATTAATAACCAACAATTGTAACTATCAATTACAAATTTGAATTGAAATAAATACAAATAAAATTATAGCTTATCTATTTATATCTAACAATATATGTAATTCTAATAGTCATTATTCGATCACAATGATGTTTGTGGTAGCCTTTTCTTACCTGTGTCTTTTAATTCATCTGATTTAGCTAATGCTAGGACTTAATCCACCACTCTACTCACCTTGATCGATGACTTATGCATTAGCAAGAAAGCCAAAGCACTAAGGATAATTGCTCAGTGGTGTATTATAATATTATGAAATTTTGATCTTTAAATTTTTGTAAACAATAATCATTAGTATAAGCTCACTCTTATTAAGTCTTCGTTCCATTATCTTGTGTTCTTGTAACCTATTCATAACTGTTCTGTTCATAACTCTGTAGTCTCATCCTAATTTATCTTTTTTATGGGGGTAAGGGTGTTAATGTCTCTTATGTCCTTTTCTGACTAAGTGTCTGATGATAATTTTACATATTTCTCATTTGTTATGCTTTGCTATATTCTCTAAGAATATGCTTACATCTCTCCTTTAATCATTTATGGTAATTCCTATTTATTCATTTCTTTTCACTATATCCAATTGTTTATTTTGTGTCTCTTTTATGTTTTATATGTATGTGTATATATATCTGTAGTTAATTTAACTCATTCATAGATACAGTCCTCAATAAAACTTATGTCATATGTTTTGTCTTGATATACACGACCTTTATATATTATTGTATTCATACAGCAACAATAATGTTTGGTATTATATAATTAGTTTATTTATCTATTAATTTAGTTCATCTTTTTCTTCATCTTATTCCATCTGTTTTCCTTTTTCACATTTCCCAATTCAAATATTGTAATCTTTTTAATGGTATTTTAATGCCCTTATCTAATCATTTCCTCCTTTAGCCTATATTGGATAGATATCACTCTCATCACTAGATAACAGGATCACAGTGTGTGTGGAGGCCTATATTTTAGACCTCAACGGCTGCACTCGTCATATCATAACTCATCATGATTATCATAATTGTGCAGGGGTTCGAATCTCGAACCTCGATGGCTGTATTTATCTTATAAATTGTGCAAGGGCTCGCATTTCGGACCTTGACAGCTACACCCATTATCAAATCTCAATATATGTAGTGGCCCTCCATGGTGGCTGCACTTACACCAATATCTCATCAAATAATCATAAATCATGAAATGTGTGGGGGTTCCTAGCTAAAACCTCAATGACCGCACTCGTCATCACATGAGACACTTTAGTGTCCTAGCAACTGCTAAGTCTCTAATTGACCGGTTAACCTATCCAGTAGATTTTCAACTAATATGGGCTTTAATCATTAATCATTCATCTCATGTCAGTCAGGTTTAAGTATTAATGTGCTCGTGTTTTCATATCTTTTTACATCTTATCTCATAATCTCTTCTTTTCTCATATTCCGTTATAGCGTACTTAACGTCATCGTCATCTGTTTATCAGAATAATGGTAGACTCATGTATGCCCATCATGAGTACTTTATCTAGCGATTCTAAATCTCATTGTTATATTCAATCTACTTGTAGTAATTCTCATCGACATTCTCCATTATGTTCATATAATAAATCTTTTTATTTACAATTCCGCAATTTATACCATTTATGTATACTTGTACACATTTAATCTATTTGTTAAATTAAATTTAAATATATATTTATTTTTATTTATATCTCATGATTCTATGATTAACCCTACCTTAATCTCCTTTAGGTCATTTCTATGAATATAATTAATTTCACTCTAATTCTTAATAAGTTGTTTTTGTGTAATTTGCTTTGATCTAAAACTCTCAATCATAATATAATTTTATTTGATTATTATTATTATTATTATTATTATTATTATTATTATTATTATTATTATATCTATATTTTTTTGTTCTTTTATTATTATTATTATTATTAGTATCATCATCATCATCATCATCGTTTTTTTATTTATTTCTATTAATATTTTGTTAATTATTTGATAAACTACTCATGTGCTTATACGTTCTCATTATTCCACATAAATGATTTCCCTTGTTTAAATTTACCAAAATACTTGTATGTGTCTTTACCTTATACTACATCACACATTAAATTGTACATGTAGTCCCAAAACTCCCAATTTCACGTGTAGTTCACTTAAATTTGTAATTCTTCAATTAAGCATTTGTAATTAATCCAATTCTATTTCTATTGAATTAATTCCTTTAATTCTTCATTCTTTTATCTCTTTATATTTTATGTTTTTCCCTTCCATTTCTAAATAATCAACTAGCCACTTATAATTATTTCTGCATGCCTATCATTCACTTAAATTTACTTTTGTTACCATAGTTAATTAAATTCTCCAATTCATTATGGCATATATATATATATATATATATATATATATTACTATTATTTTTTTTCTTAGCTTACATATATATATTTTTCGGATTCTCATAATTCTAAACTTTAAAGATTCTATCCATTTATTCATTTACCTACATCAATTTCTCTATCTACTTATTTGATTTAATATAATAACCACTTAATTAACTATAAACTATCCATTATCACCCCATCATAATTTTGGCCACCTTAGTCATTTATCTCACTTATTTTATTTTGATCATTTTGACCACTTTAATATTATTTACTTAAATTCTAAACATGCCTCCTAGCATTAGTTCCTATTACTACTAATTATTCAAATTAATTCATCAACTTCCATGATATATTTATATATATATATATATATATATATATATATATATATAGATAGAGAGAGAGAGAGAGAGAGAGAGAAATTTGCATAAATAATGTGTATTAATATTATTATGAAATTTCTTCTCCTTTCGCTTATTCTCTCTCTTTTAAACATCCCAACATACACCTAAAAATTACTTTTATCCATGTATTATATCTATCCAAGCCACATAAAGAACACATAGTTCTCATAATCTATAAATAGGAATTAATCCATAGTTTAGAATACATATACCTTTGAGTCAGCATTTCTCCATTACACCTTCACTTTTCCCTTTCAACGTTGCCATTTTACCATACCACTCTAATTTCCTTCAAATCCATAATGGTTTCCCTCACCAAAGGTCACCAAAACACCATTAACCATACATAATTTCTACTTAATTAATTAACTAGCTAACTAATATTCTTATTTAATTCAATAAATCACATGAATAATAAATCACTTACCCATCTTAGTTGACCTTTATTTCCTTTCTATTTCTATCTCGTCCCTTCTCTAAATTCCACCTCTTGCCAAATATTAATATAAGGCTATCAACCTATCTTAATGTAATTTATTATTTTGATGGAAATCAACTAAGTAAATAAAAAATTTTTGAGGTACATGAAAGCTTGAAAATTTTAGCTTAGGGGAGGGAGGATGGAGGCTGGTTTTGGCTAAAAACTAAAGTGATTAATTTAATATTATTTAGGTATTTATAGGTGGAATAGAGGGCTAGGATTAAAAGTCAACATTGCACATGGATGGTTAGGATTATTCCATGTGTATAGTCATTAAAATTATTAATTAATCATTTGCACCTTATTAATTCATTATTTTCACATGGATGGCCATGATTTCTCCACATCTCCATTTGACAAAGGGCTCAAAATGCTCCTTACACAATTATTGGTCATTTTCCTTACACATGTATACATTTAACTAAATTTATTTCATTAATTTTTTTTCTCATAGTTTCCATCTTTAGAAAATTACAACGCTATAATTTTTGGATTCCTCATAATTTCTAGTTATTAGGGTGTGCCACTTTTGGAATTTTTTTAGCATGTTTCTAAATTTTTCCATTCAACTCTAAGCAATTTATTGTCTATCATAGACCGTAAATTCAGATTTTGTTTTTCACTGTTAACCCCTTATATAACCTCAAATGCCTTTCAAATTTCACCACAATGCATTTTATAATTAATACTAATTTTCAGTTAGGTTAAATCCATTTGGCTTGGGGATACTATTCATGGCCCAGGTGGCACTATTTACCGGGCTCTACTTTCGAACCTCATTTTTCTTGTATTTTCTCATCATTAATAGGCCACATGTCACTTTTTTATTACTCACATGTGTCTCTCCTCTTTTGACCATAAATAGTGAATTTTCTATTTTGCCTCTAGCCTTTTCACGAAATTCCCATTTTGCCCTTAGTCATTTTTTGCTCCGTAGTTCACACCATCCTACTCTACTCGACTCGTACATCCAATTCATTCCCCATTTTTTCTTTAAATTCTAATTCTATCCTCATCAAAACTAGACCAAAAGTTGGGGTGTGACACTAAATCTTTTTTTAGGTAGCCTATTGTTATAATGAAATTGAAATCTTGTTAGTTAAATTTGATTTGAAGTCTATTTATAACCTCCTTCGAATTCTAAGGAAAGTCAATAATTCCTCTCTTTTTTTTAATAGAGGGAAGGTTATAACCTACTTTAAACGGATTTAATTAGTAAGCATTTTGTTTCAATACATAGCATGATATAAGTAGAATTCATATGTCCTAGTGATGTATAAATTTAAACCCTAGCTAAGATATAATGTATTTACGTTGTATAGGAGTGATAAGGTTGGAAGGATCGCTTGTTGTTATGTTATATCTTTCGCACATATATATAGTCAAACATAGGCTAAAATAGTTTTCTTAAAAATAAAATACAAATACAATAAGTTCTCAAGTTACTTAGATTAGAGATATAAGTGAATGATTGGTAAGAGATATGCTAATCACTAGATTTAGCACCATGTGAGTTAACGAAGAATTAAAGCAATTTTTAGCTTAAATCCTTAAAGTTGATACCCAAGCACTTGATGAAAAAAATGAATTCTCGGTTCGCTGTTATTAAAGTTAGCTTAGGTATAGGTGAGGGTGGAGCCAATAAAGATAATGGAAAAGGGTAGTAAAGGTCGATTGTAATTTTGAAGACATAAAATATTATGTCAACCAAAAGAGAGAGCAAGAAGTTAGGACTGCATGGTAAGAGGCCAATGCCAAGGTAAAACAAGAGATAGATGAACTAAAAGAATGGTCCAGGGGCATAAAAGTTCTACCTAAAATAAGGTTAAGCCACCCGTTGGTGAGAAAACTCCTTAAAATAAAGCATATTAGGCAAAAGTTAGGGCATAATCAGTTAAAGGAAAACTTAAAATGGGCTCTCTAGGCAAAAATTAGAACTCTTGAAAAGAAAATATAAAAAAAAAAGAAGTATCAGCTAGGCCCACAAAAAAATAAATTGAATATGGCAACCAAGTTAAGACTTTCTAAGAGATAGCATATGATTTCAAACTTGATTACAAGAATAATATTTTATTTTTCTTTACAATGTGAGAATTATCCTTGAAAGTGAGAAAAAAATATGGGGGGTAATCAAGTGAAAAAAGAAATGTGGGGGCAACCAAGTTTAATGAATAAGTAAATGCCCAAAATAGAAAGTCATCAAAATAAAAGGAAGAAAAAACTAAAAATAAAAAAATAGAAAAGTTTTTAAAAAGGACATTCTTTAGGCCAATCAATCAAGATGATGAGCCTAACAAGAAGAAATTAATGAATAAAATCTGTAATGATTGGTTAACAATAAGGATACTAATAAAGCACTATTTAAGAAGATCAAATAAATTGTCAAGGTTACATAACAATACATATAGATTTGGCATATGGGAAATATTCTATATATGGCTTTCTCAATTCAAAGGGAGAGATCTTATTTTCTATAGGAGTTACACTATCAAAACTCAAATAGCAAAAATTTTAGTGGGCAAGCTAAATCTTTCATTAAAATAAAGCAAAAGAAAACAAAGAACAAAAAAAGGATAAACAAAATAGACATAAATATAAAGTTCATCTAGGAAAAGGAAGGTAACCAAGAAAAAAATAGGCCTATTATCAAAGTGAAAACTCAAGATGTTACAAGAATGCCAAGGATGTTAAATCAAAGGATAGAAATAAAAAGAGCATGCTAATATAAGATATCATAGGATCAATAAGGACAAAGCCCGAATGATTAGTAAAGAAAATGTGCTAACATTGATAAAAGAATGCCAAGGACATCAAATCAAACAAGATATCTTAAGGTCAACAATATTTTTCCATAATGATAAAAAATGCAAGAAAGAATTTATTCAGGCTAAAGATAATTCATTTTACTTAGACTAGTTAATAAATAGCCTAGAGAGTAATAAGACAACAAAGAGCCTTTGAGTGCATAAATGGTAAAGTACTAACTTTTTAAAAGTCCTTGCAAGAGAAGAACGAAAAATTCAAAGTTCTTGAACACATATCAAATATTTTTTCATTGATTTGATTAGGAAAACACAATTGAAAATCCTTGAAAATTGTGACCTCATTTCTAAAAAGGTAAGATAAGCATATGGTTAATGTAGAAATGAAAGATTTTGCACAAAATTTTGAATCATAATGACGTACGATTGTAGAATGACTAAGAAAATTAAGGGCATTTTAGGTAGGCACGAATTTTAATCCTAGTTTAACAAAAGGAATGAAGGGAAATGTATTTTACTCTTACTTATTGAATTTTCTTAAAATATTTTTATTGTACTTGAAGGTGTTCTAAGTTATAATAAAAAAAAACAAATTTAAAACACAAACTAGAAAAGTTATAGATCTAAATGCATCAACCTTGACCTTTTATGACGTTATACCTCTTTGATCCATCCTTGTTTAATGACCTACTACTTCCATATAAACATTAGATTAACATAATTCTTAACATATGATATAGAAAATTTTCATTTATTTTTGCACTGTGGGTTATTCTTGAGAGAGGACATAGCTCAATATCGAATAGAGGACAAATCTAGATATCTATGTTCTAGAGAAAGTGGCTTGTAAGTGATAATAAAATTGGAAGTGACAATGAGATAGTTAACATTTCACAAAACCCAAGAATCTTCTATAATCATGGTAACGGGATAGCAATGCAGTCTATAATTCCATAAAAATCAAGCATGTAGCAATTTTCCATATGGTAAAAATAGAGTTAAAACTTAATTTTGAAGAAATAAAGCCTTTGGCAAATTCGTGAATGGATTAGAAAAAATGCAGTATTAAACAAAATCTAATTAATCCAAAATTTCAAGGAATATAGGCCTTCATCATCTTGAAGTCACCCCTCACATGATTCAGTTTCTATAAAGTACTTATAATAATCAATAGATTCATCCTCTGTTCTTGGGTAATTCCAAAAATAAATTCATCATAAAATACATAAGGCTATTAAATCTCAACACTAGATTTTATAGCCAAGTGTTCTATGAGCTCTATTACAAAGAACCTCTTTAATAGCAATTTGTACATTTATAACTAGTTTTATAATCTTGGATTTGATTAGCACCAAGTTAGATAGGATTTTTCACTTTTCTTGTAATTATTTTACTACCAATAAGAGAAAACTTACTAGGTTCATATAGAAGTAAGAATGGCATATGTGAAACTTTATAACACTTTTTAAATTGAACTTTAATTTTAAGAATACCATGTCTTCAACCAATTAAAACCATTTTTGATGAAGCTTAACAATAAATAAACATACTTATTATATTGGTTATCAAAATCACTTCCTTGAAATATTCTTTGAGTAAATCTAAGAATCCAAAACTTATAGTAAATCATGATTAGATCAAATTGAAGTGAGTAATATATGAAGTCCTTAATATAAACAAAAGTAAAGATGCAAGTATAGAGTTGAAATATAAAAAAAAGCGAGGTCTAGGTACTATTACATGATATAAAGATTATCCTTAAAATAAGGATGGAAAACTTTATATAAAAAAGAGGCATAAAGTCTATAGAAAGAATATCATGATTTTTTTAACCCCAATAGAAAATAAAATTATTCAAGAGTTAGCTCAAATAGCTCAAACATAACATGAGGCTATTGGCTCAATAGCTACAACTCAAAATTTTAATGATAATAAAACTTAAATAAATTTTCTAAGGAATTATTCTACTTTAAGTTTTTATCTTGTAGAGCTGCTCCACTAAAAGAAAAGAGATAAAGGAAATCATATCAGAAGCTCAGTACTTTTGAGATTAATGATCTATATCATCATAAAATACTTATATAAAATCTAAATGAGGAGTTACACATGCATACCATGCATTAGATCATATTCTAACTTTTTAAAATTTTCAACTAGAATAGATCATCTGAACATAAAACAAAAACTATTATATAGTTATGACTTAACATGATCTATCCTTAAAACATATCAAATAATTGACAACCTTAACAAAAAGACAAATTAATGGCTAGTTTTGAAATCAGTGTTAGCATAACAATTATTTTAAAAGCATAATGGTAAGAAACATTCTTACAACTATAAATACTCTTCATTTATGGTCTTTAAAGGTTAAAGAAGTTGGAAACCAATCATATCTCTTAAGTGAAAGCTTCAATTTATTCTAAAAGTCAATTTTCCCATAACTTGCACTTTTTTTGCTCATATCCTCCTCATCTGTGTTTATAGCTTTATGTTGTAATCTATTGAGAGTTTTCTATTATAAAATATTATTGTAAAATTTTATCTCAAGAGATTGGGATTAACTTTAGGAAGTTTTTTACACAATTTTTATCTTAAAAAAGATTGTGGGTTTATCTCGAGCTAGATTTATAAAGGCTTTTAACTCTAGCCTAATTGAAAAAGGGTTGAATGGAATAGTAGAATACTCAGGTGTGTTTGCTTGAGGAGTAGATGTAAACTTGGGATAGCTAAACCACTATAGAAATCTTTGTGTCTTTTTATTATGTCTAAGTTTTGATCTGTGCTATTTCTAAAAATATAATATCAATTCTAAATGATTTTTACTCTTCTTAAGTTGCTCTATAAAAGTGCTCATAAGAGAACTCTACATTTATAAATATTCTCGAATATTAATTCTCATTTAATTCTGAAAAGATTTTGATTGAAAACCTTAATTAGAAATTCATTTTATTTTGATCTAAAGCAAATGAGTTTATTAATTTAAGATATTAGATCACGAGAAAAAAGATAAATTTTGTGATACTAAATTCATGCCCCTTTTGAGTATTTAAGACTTACAATTGGTATTAGAGTAAGTCTCTTAAAGTAAGGTGTATCACCCCTTAAGAGATCAAAGAATATGGCTTTAACCTCAGGTACTGTTACAACTCATAATTTGTTCTTTGAAGGACAATTGTATACTAGGCCACCCCTATTCTAGGGATAACATTTCTCTTTTTGGAAGTGCCAAATGACATGTTTTATTTAATAGCATGATATGCCATGTTGGTATCTATCGTTGTGGGTTATACATGACCCATTGAAATAAAAAATGGCATTGAAGTTGAAAAAAGTGTCACTTACTATTCTAAAATGGAATTGAGTCAATTCCATTGGAATTCTAAAACCATAAATGTGATTTACTGTGCTCTTGATGCAAATGAAGTCAATAAAGTTTTAGATTGCAATACAATAAAGATATTTGGGATAAACTTTTAACTACTTATGAAGGTATGGTGTTAAGTGAAAGATTCTAGTTACATATTCACATGGGTGAATATGAGAATTTTACAATGAAACCTGATGAAACTATTGCTAAAATGACTAATCATTTCATTAAAATCACAAGTGCTCTTAAAGGGTTTGTTTAGTATATCATTGAAAAAGCTGAAATCATGAAACTGATTAAAACTTTAAACTCAAAAT
The DNA here is from genome assembly GCA_948208565.1 of Hura crepitans. Lineage (NCBI taxonomy): Eukaryota > Viridiplantae > Streptophyta > Magnoliopsida > Malpighiales > Euphorbiaceae > Hura > Hura crepitans. The sequence goes on along the minus strand of CANXYI010506791.1, from coordinate 139 downwards.
GGCTATCTAAAATGATAGTTTAGCTTAATGCTGATTTGTCAAAATAGAAATATGATTAAGTTATGGGCCCTCTTATTGCCCATGAGCTCGCTATTAAATAGTAAAAGGGGATGAGAAACATGAAAATAAAACTGATGAT
>CANXYI010506757.1:0-15511 GCA_948208565.1 Hura crepitans | reverse complement strand
TTAGGCAGAAAAGTAGGACTAGCAAATTTAGAGATGAAATATAACTTAGATACAAATGTTTAGTAGGATTGAGTCACAGGACACATTGTAAGAAAGTGGGGATAGAACTTAGGATAGGAACCGACTATCAAGGTCCCTAAGGATAAGGGCTATTGCTTTTCCTTGATACATTTATCATCGGGCTCGGGTATTACATTATGTAGCTTAAGTTACGTCTTGACATTTGCATAATTACATTATACATGACATATTTTTTTTCATAATGAAAACTCTATGTATGTGTTATAAAAATTGAGCATGGCATGTCAATAACCCTGAAATAAAAAGGGACTTGATAGAGTTAAGGAAGAGAGAGAGACAATATGGTAGTAACAAAAAGGGTGTGATAGGAAACCATGAGTAAAAAGGGAATGGAGGTTAGTAGTGGTATAAATAGGTGAGTGTAGAAAGGGTTAGAAATGTCAAGGTAAGAACCCTATGAGGATATAGTGAGAATGAAGTGATGAAAGGTATCTTAATAGTATGTGGTGAATGTAGATAGGTAGCCTACCACTTTGAACCTAAGAGGGGAAGTGGACTAAGTGGTTAGTAAATACGAAACATCCATAAGAAGGATGGAGTAAAGAAACTATTAGGTATCTAAGAGGAACCTAGAGATCAACATGTCTTTAAATATTTAAGGGATGAAAGTATGGTTAAATAATTAATTGAAACAAAGGATAAAGGAAGAGCAATGTGGCTTACATTTAAGATGAGCAATGAAGTCATTCTGGGTGAATTATGATAAGGTGAACTAGGGATAATGTTGATAAACAAGGAAAATAAGGTATAACCTAGCACCTAAAAATCCTAGAGGGAAGCTCAAATGAGAAAGATCACTAAAAGAAAGTTAAGTAAGGATATTACCTTGTAATGCCAAGATGGTATTAAATATCAGTACTCAGTAATGAGATGGTGTGAATAGTGTGAATGAGATAAAGGACATTGAAATAAGGGTGAGTATGTGAGAACACTTTTGTAGTGCTCTGTGTTCTACCTAGGAACAAAGTGTGGAAATAGGGGAGGTAGTGAAAGTACACTGCTCAATAATCCCCAATAATAGAAGTATGACAAAATCAGATGTAATAGTGTTAAAAACACATTGGGGGAGCTCCACCCATACCGTGGGTAATCTAAAAAAAAGAAAATTTGCCTAATAAAGACTAAAGGTGCACCTGTAAAAGATTGTATACAGTTGGATATGAATGTCTAAACCTAATGTAGGAGAAAAGGACAAAAATACAGAAATGGAATGTGGAAGTAACAAACCATACGACTACAAAAAATTTTGAGAATGAAATTTCTTAAGAGGGAAAGAATTGTAACACCCAAAAAATCATCATTTTGTGAAAAATACTCCTGAGCTCGATACAGTGACATTCAAGACACTGAAAGGCCACATAGTAGCTAAAAGGGGTATTAGTCAACTAAACTTTGATCGACCAAAAAGTGATGAGAAAGAGTGAATTAAAAATCTTAGCAGAACCTATAAATCATTTCGAGCTGAGAGCTAATGAACAGTGACCTTAGTTGGGGTTGTGCAGGGATAGCTCCGAGAAGTGTCCGGATGAACCCAAAAATATCATACCTTAGAGATCAAAAATTCTAATGAGTTTATTGGAGAAGGAATTTTAATAGTTTTAGGTCGTTTGATATTTATTCAGAATTTTTAAATAACGCAAATGAATAGTAACTCTAGCTCCTGAATGAATTTCGAGCTGAAATTTTATGGGACCCTTAATGGACATAATCAAGAATTTTTAGAACTAGAATCATGATTTTTGGAGGTCTAGAGAAATTATTTGGAATTTTCAAAGTTTAAAAGAGAATAGAATTAATTTGGGCCGTCCGATTGAAAAGTGGCATGATCGGGGCCATACATCTTGCTAGTGAATCTAAGCGTAAATGTGTACATGTGTATGGGATAAAAAGGAAGCCATCTCCTCCCTTAAGCCATGAAAGCCAATGCCATTTCTCTTTCCTCCCTCTCCCATTTTTTGCTTCTTTCTATCTCCTCCCACTACTAAATCCCATAATCCTTATATGGATCTTGACCTCCATGACTCTTGAAAGCTAATCCAACTGACAAAAAATGGAAAAGGATGCCTAGAAAAGGAGATGTGAACACTTGATGAATAGTGCACTTTTGATGGGTAAGTGATGTCTTCTAAGGGTTATTATTTTTCTTAGAAATTATTTGAGGTGTAGATGTCATATATGAAGAGAGATTTCAATTTGGAGTTATGTGTAATATTGTAGGAATTTTTAAAGGATGAACCCTAATATGCCATATTAGGAAATGGTAGAGAATAAAAAAGATAGAATTGATGGTTTAGGAATGGCTTTGACATGACTGGGAGCCCACTGTAAGTGAATTTAACTGAAACATGCTTTGTATGTTAGAGAAACATAGGATTGAAGTCATATGTGTGTGTATTAAAGTTGTGGTTGAGTAGGTATGTATTGTAATGTGGATGTGTTATGCATGCTAAGATGTGTAATTAGAGGATACATGATGATGTGGATATAGGCTGGATGTGAAAAGTATGTGTAAGTATGTGATACATGTATAACCGAGTGCATGTCATGTATGTTATGGTATATGTATGGGTGTATAGCATGAATGCATGGGATTTTAGGATGGTAACATGATGTGTAACATGGGAGTGATATGGAATATGGAGATAATTGCATGGTTATAGCCAAAAAGGTGATAAGGTATAATGTAGAGATGATGTATGTGGGATTGGCATGTAAGGGCATGGCACATAATTAATATATGGTATAATGTTAGGTGAAAGTTTAGGAATTTAGTTGGGATGTGTTGTTTAAGAATGTAAGATAGAAATGATGGCTAGGTATGATAAGATGAACTTAATGTTGGAGGGCGTGGAATACTTTAAGGCATATTGGCATGAAATTGAAGGAAGAGTGAAACTAACTAAGAAATTAGTGGCAGGAATTACCAAATGAATAGTAACATTTACGTAAAAAGGCCTATAACTGTCTAAGAAAATAAAAGTGGCCCATAACTGTTCCATAAATATAATCAGATGAAATAGGCTAATAACTGTGTCCCATTGGCCTGAACATAATTTAAATAAATAATTGGCAAAGAAGAAAAAAAATGATAAGTTGATTTAATTTAGAAATAGAACTAGAGAATAGAGCTGCAAAATTTCTAAAGTTTTGAAGAACAAAATTATATGGCAAGACAAAATACTATAAATGCATAAATAATAAATGGGCAAAAATTGAAAAAACCAACAAATGATAACGTTGTGGACCCAAGCATAAAATGGAGAGTATAATTGATGGAGTATTAGGTATATCCACATGTTATAATTATTATAGAGAGTTCCATAATAATATACTGAGCAAAACATCAAACATTACAAGTAATAAAACATCAGTACGATTATAAGAATAAAAAGGGTAACCTACCAGACCTGGGAAACTAAGCTATTGTATTGTAATAAAAGAAAGAAATATTATAGAACCAAAGGGTAAGACATTTTAAGATAAATGAGGCAGAGTATAATAGGCATACTTTGGCATGAGAAAGGAATTAGAACAAAATACAAAGATAAAGTAAAAGAAAATCGAATGATATTAACAAAAGAAATAAAACTTGAATTGAGAATATGGGAAACTAGTGATACTTGAGGGACATTGAATAGATAACTTAAATTATAAATTAAGTAAGCTAACAAAACGGAGATAATACATTTCTATTATGGATATCCTAGACAATAGAAATAATGGTTGTGAAAATAAATAATATGGAATATGTGTTACTAGTGGAGTGTATACTGGATAGGTTAATCGGTCAACTAGGGATTAGCAGCTGTCAGAGGCTGGGTCTAAAGAGATTTTAGCCTATGTATGGTGGGTGCAACCACTGAGTATTGATTTGAGCCTGCACACTCCGGGTATTGGGAGGTCTACGGACTGATCCCTGCTATGCACTTATGGATATTAGGAGGTTCCACAATGCTAATCCCTTCTATCCACCAGATATATTGGTTGTGATGATATCTATTGGGATATTGGGAGGTCCTACAAGGCTGATCCCTACTATCCCCTTTGCAGATATTGGGAGGTCCATATATTGATCCCTAATATCTGCATTCTGATATTGGGAGGTTCTGAAGAACTAATCCCTGCTATCAGATGGATGGTGTGTATAGACACTGAGGTCTAAAATGTGGGCCACTGTATAGATTGGTATCCATCTAGTTCTCGGACCAGGTAGGTGTAACTATTAAGGCCCAAAATAGGGGCCACTACACAACGTGATTCCCGTTATCTAGTGTTTGGGAGTTCTTCCTAAACTTGAGGGTATAAATGGAATAATTAAGGAACTTTAATGGATTTAATGACATTAACAAAAGGACTAATATCTTAGTTATCATAATTGAGACAACCTATGAGTAGAGTTAATAAGAAAAAGAGATAAGCTATAAAAAGAGACTCAATAAACACATATAAGTTTAGTAGGAATCCTGAAAAAAGTAAAGAACTAATGGAATTAATATGGAAAATAAAAGCATATAGAAAGAGGTATGTTATAGAAAGAGAATAAAAGTGAGACCTTTTTAAACAAACCTTGAAAGAATTACCTAATTAAAGTAAGGCATATAGTACCTTTCACATTAGAAAGGAAAAAAGGCTTAATCGGGTAGACTGATCAAGTAATGATGAAAATAAGTTGATAAACTGTGTAAGCTAGTAACTTAAGTATAGGGAAAGGTAATGGCATAAAGGTATATTAATGTAAATCAGTAGTAAGCAAGGATAGAAATAGCATCAGAAAACCTAAGTTAATGGTCCATATAATGTAATATAAGCAAGTTAACAAGTAGTCTTAAAACATTGCTCTAAAAGGGGCTAGAAATGACAGAAAATTCTAATAGTAAGACTTGGGTACTAAATAGATGATATTAGGGACTTGAGCATGATTGTGTTTACAATATAATGTATGTTTGGTTAAATTCACCACTAAGTGTATACTCAATGTATCGATTGTTTGATGTGCAGGTGATAGATTTAGTTGGCATGGTAAGGACGACTAGCAATGTAGCCAAAGACTGTCCAAGTATGATGATATCCTATTAAATTATGATGCTTTAATAGATAAAGGCACTCATGCATGTTACTGTGGGTAGTTAGGTGATATGATGCCTAAACAGTAGATGTGTTTATCTATAACTGAATATAAAGAGCTCCTAACTATAGTCTACAGCATAGGCTAATATTTGTTAGTAAGATCAGGCATATGAGTGTCATATGCCTGAAAGGTACACCACAGATCATTGAATACATAAAATAAAATTTTCACATTGAATAGGATTAATATGTGTGGAAGTTAAATGAAAGCTACCCAAGGAAATCCAAGGATGGGTGACCTCTAGAAAGTAACATCTTTTGCCCATTTTCTTACAAATTGGGTAAGGGGTGTTACAAAATAGCTCCATTTTCCTTGTTAAACTCGTTTGCCCATCATTTTTATGATCCGAGCTTTAATGAGCCAAGTAAGAGTTCACGAGTTAACTGTATATTTTTGGATATTTGTGAAGTGAACTTTCAATTTGGTGAGAAGATTCCCTTTTTAGACATTCTTGTCTTTTGCTTATCATTAGGCAATTTGAACTTAAAAGCCCTAGACCTAATGTTTACATTTGCTTAAATGGATGATCAATGTCCATATGTGTGTGTTGTAAAGCTTAAAAATTAAAGAAATGTTGATTTTTGCTTTGAGCTAAAAATTCAAGAGAAGGAAGTAAGGGATTTTAATCATTCAAAGACACCACAAAGGATTGAAAGAGGTTATTTAAGTTAAGATTGGTGCTCCTTAACCTAAATGACCCTTTTTAGTTGGTTATCTTAGAAGAAATGAAGGTTAGGATTAGTGTGATGCTTACTTCATATGATATTGAGTTTACCTATATGCAATTAAGGATGAATTATGACTATATGTAAAAGCAATTCATAAAAAGAATACCTTGAATGTGAAATCTTTTGTTGTCCATGTAACGCCCCCTACCCGATCCTTAATTTGACCAGATAAGGGATGCTACCTTTTCAAGAGTCACCTATCATAATCCTATTTCACTTGTTATTCATTTAACATTTATGAACTAGACACCCTAGTTACTGATCTCATGGTAGGTTATTGTCATCTACTTATTTTATACTACTTATAACTATAATTAATTGAAGTAACTAGTTTAATTCGGGGTTTTAGAATTTATAGAAATTTTGGCAATATAATGGCTGCCCAGGTGAAAAACTAAAATTTTAACCTACAAAAAAGCTCTTCTATAATCATTCTCAATTGTCTCACACCACTTGGACCCTTTTGGTCCCCCAAATACTCATCTCAACAACAAACAATCATACACACAAGTGTCTCAGACCCATATATCAGCAATAACATGCATGCATAAATATATCAAAATATATATGTCAATTATTTTATCAATCATAGCCCAAAATGTATCGAAACATAGTACTTAATGATTTACAGAATTAGGCCCTAACCATATACATACATGAGTGCCCTCTAATAGTTAAGACTGAAAAGGGAATATGGAAATATACCTCAAAGGTGCCGATAGCTACACTGCACTTGGAGGCTAAACAGTAGTCTACTTTCTTTTACCTACACATCGAAACACCAACATGTTAAGGATACACTCAATAGTGAATTTAATGTAATATAAATTGTATCATATAGACATGCAACGCACATAATGCAACCCTTTTCAATTACGCATGCTCAATATATATAGTCTCAATTATATGTGAATTAAATCATATTAAATCTGATTCAATAATGTGACATTACTCATATCATTGATCCATCATATTACATTCTTCTTATTCTACTTAAAGGATATCAATTCTATTTGTAATATTATGTCTTTATGCCTTTTTATTTTGCTTAAGCCTATACTAGAGAGACTACGCTTTAAGACACTGGATAAAAAGGATCCAAGTTATGTAGTAGCCCATATTTTATACCTTGGTAGCTGCACCTACCCATTCACCTGATAGTAGGGATAAGTTTATAAGAACCTCCCAATACCAGTGTGGTAGGGATCAATCCTATTAGACCTCCCAAAAATAGGGATAACAAGGATCAGCCTCGTAGGACCTCTCAATATCTTAAATCTTAGCTTAGCTCATGTGGATAGTAGGGATCAGCCCCATAAGACCTCCTAATACCCACTATAGTATGGGTAGTAAGGATCATTCTGTATGGACCTCCCAATACCTAGGATAGTAAGGGTTAGTCTGTGTGGACCTCCCAACGACCCTGGATAGCAAAGATCAATCCGTGCAAACTTTCCAATACCTAACTATGCAGGGCTTATAATCAGAACCTCGATAGTTGCACTAGCTATATCATACACATAGGCAATAGCCCATATGGACCAAAGCCCCTAGCAGCTACTAATTCCCTAGTTGACCAATCAACATATCCAGTGGGTGGTCTAACTGATATGGGTTAATACTAATTACCATTTATGCTCCCAATTATAGGTTATCTAACATATGTTCATACCATTCACTTATTGTCATGTTATTTACGTGCACATTTTCATTATCACATGACCAATAGTTAAAACATATTATGACCATCATTGCACTATTCATTTAGTCCATTATCATAGACTCGTAGTTTTAAACATTTATCCTAGTACATTCAAGTTAAGTTACATCAAGCACACTTATGCAATATTTTAGTATAATTACTACTTACTATCATATTTAACCATATCACACTAACTAATCCTCTCAATTACAAAACTACATATATGATCCATGTTAATAGCCATTAACTTTCACCTCACGCATGCATATATCTACCTTATAACCATTACACAAATCATGGTCATTTCATGCTTAGGCACTCACACTTCATTTCTTACCAATTTCATTTCACAAACATACTATATACTTATTTTTTAGCCTAATTACATTACATTTTCATATTAACCACACATGCACACACACATTGCTTTTTTACACATCATTCAACCATACACACACACACACCCTCACATTCCTTTTTCATGCAATCTTCACACATTCAAGCATCACATTTTCCACATAACACAGTCTTACATTCATTTCGTGTAATTACATGCACATAAAAGCCATATGCCATTTCCATATACACTCACACATGAACACTAACATATTCAACTACCCATATTACATTAAATTCACATACATAAGGTCTTAAAATTCTATAATTTACCTCTTTAAAGCTTGGTTTGCTTCTCCTCCTCAATACGTCTCTCTTTGCCTATAACATACACACTTTTAGGGTTTGAAAAATTCTAAAAAATCTTACATAACTCTAAATTAAGAGCTAGTTACATGCTTATTCATGGTTCACCTAGAGCTACCTAAACATAAAATAAAAATTGAGAAAAGGGTCTACTCACTTTAGGCACTATTCATCAAGTTCTCATATCTCTAAAACTAAATGGTTTCTTTGAATTCTATCAGTGGAAGTAGCTTCAAGAGACTATGGAGATGAAGTTTGATATAAAATTTAGTGGAATTAGCTTAGAATTATGGAACAAAAAAAGAAAAAAAAAGGGCAAGGAGAGAGAAATGGCATCAGCTTGGTAAGGGAGAAGGAAGGTGGAGGGTGGTTCGCTAAATGTGGCACTGTCACATATGTCACACCTCGTGTCAATCCGATGATTTATTTTAATCTAATTTTCATTTTAAGCTTAAAAAATTCAAATTAATTGCTCAAGACCTCTAAAATTCATACTTTTAGTGCTAAAAATTCTCGATAGTCTTAATTAAAGGCCCTCTAAAATCTCAAGTCAAAACTCTAAAGGAAACTAGGTCAACTATTCACTTGCATAATTAAGAAATTTTGAATAAATACCAAAAAACCTTAGAAAATTATAATTCCTTCACCATTAGATTATTTGGAATTTTTGACATTCAGGGCATGCCATTTTTAGGTCTATCTGGGCACATCCTAGGCCTCTCCCAGCACAGTGCTAATTGAAGTCACTATTCACTTATTCTCAACCTAAAATGATTTATTGGTTCTACTAAAAGTTTTAATTATTTCATTTTCATCATTTTCTAGTCGTCAAAGTTTTATGACTAGTACTTCTCCCTTCTGCCACCATAAGGTGCCCCGGGTCCTCGAGAGATACTATTCATGCCTTAAAAAAGTACTATTTATGAAACCTAGATTCTAGGGCACTATAATCATTCCCCTCTTAAGAAATTTTATCCTTGAAATTTACCTAGAACAGGTAAGGATACTAAGCCTTTATCTACTTTTCACTTTCCTATGTAGTCTCTTTGGTCTTATAGTGCCTCTATAGCACTTTCACCAGCAGTACGGATTTGTTCTTTAGCTCCTTAACTTCTTTGGCTACTATCTACATTAGTTCTTCTTAATAGGTTAGATTTGACTGTACCTAGATCTTTTTAATAGGTATCACACGTGAAGGGTTAGATCTATATCTCTTTAGCATTGAGAAGTGGAATATGTCATGGATCTGCTACAGTTCTGGTGTAACGACAATTGGTAAGCCACTAGTCCCACACGTTTTGTAATTTCATATAGACTAATGAATCTAGGGCTAAGCTTCCTTTTCTTGCCAAATTGAAGCATTTTCTTTCATGGTGATACTTTCAGGAATACTTTCTCACCGATCTCATACTCAATATCCCTTCTTTTCAGGTCAGCATATGATTTTTGTCAGTCAATTGTAACTTTTAACCTTTCTCTAATAATCTTAACCTTCTCTTTCACATCTCTAACCAAGTTAGGTTCCATAAGCTTGCTCTCACCCACTTCACTCTAACAGAGTAGATTTCTACACCTCTTGTTATACAGCACTTCATAAGAAGCCATGCCTAAGCTATCTTAGTAGCTATTGTTATAGGCAAATTCTACCAAAATTTGGAAGTGAATCTGGGGTTTCAATTAGAGATAATAGCAAGTGGCACCCCATGTAATCCCACAATCTCTTTTATGTATATTTGTGCCAACTTCTCTAAGAAGTAGTACATTCTAACTAGAATGAAGTCAACTATCTTAGTCAGCCTGTCTATAACTACCTATACTGTATCACACTTGCTTTTAGTCATGAGTAATCCCATCACAAAGTCTATGGTGATCTTCTCCCACTTCTATTCTAGAATTTCTATTAGGTGTAGCAATCTAGAAGGAACTTGATGTTTGACTTTCACATATTGACATGTGAGGCATCAAGCTACATAATATGCTACCTCTCATTTCATTCCTAGCCACCAATAATGGGATTTTAGACCGTGATACATCTTTGTGCTCCTTTGATGCATAGAGTAAGGAGCATTATGTGCCTCCTTAAGAATCTGTATCTTCACTCCCTCAATATAGGTACACACAATCTATCATAGAAATATAAGCATCCATCTACCTTGATCTGAAATTATACATTCTTTCCCTCTTTAATTTTACTCATTATCTATATCAAGTGGTCATCCTAAGCTTGTCTTCTTTCACCTGTTGCTTTAGGTTAGGTTTCACTTATAGTTTTGCTAAAATTGTACCCCCTCCAATATATCTAACTTTAGCATGTACAACTTTCATGGTAGCTATGAATTTTTGACTCAATGCATTAGTGACTAAATTAGCTTTTCTTGGATGGTAGTTTATTAGACAGTCATTGTCCTATATTAGTTCCATCCAATGTCATTGCCTCAAGTTCAACTCTTTTTAGGTAGGGAGGTATTTCAAACTTGTATGATTAGTGTAGATGTAACATCTCTCACCATACAAGTAGTGTCTCCATACTTTCAATACAAATACTATGACAGCTAGATCTAGATCATGTGTCAAGTAATTCCATTCATATGGCTTTAATTGTCTCAAGGCATATGCTACCACTTTCCCATCTTGTATCATGACACATTTAAGCCTATTGTGCAATGAATCACTGTAGATTACAAAGTCTTTTCCTTTCTCGGGTTGAGTAAGGATAGGTGCTTCAGTTAACATTGCTTTTAACTTATCGAAGCTTGCTTGACATTTATCATCCCACACAAATTTCACATCCTTCTATAGTAATCAGGTTATTAGGGTTGTAATCATTGAGAAGCCTACCATGAACCTCCTATAATAACCAGCCAATCCCAAGAAACTTTGAATTTTCATTAAATTCTTAGGAGGCTTCCACTCTAATACAACTTTGACCTTACTCAGATCAACTTTGATTCCCTCTATTAAAGCTATGTGGCCTAGAAAGGCTACTTTATTCAACCAAAATTCATATTTACTCAACTTAACATAGAGTTATTTTTCTCTTAAGGTCTGCAACATAATCCTTAAATGCTACTTATGCTCTTCTCGATTCTTAGAATATAATAGAATATCATCAATGAAAACTATGACAAACTGGTCTAAATATGGCTTAAAGATTTTATTCATGAGGTTCATGAAAGCTTTAAGAGCATTAGTGAGTCCAAATGGCTTCACTGAGAACTCATAATGCCTATATCTAGTGTAAAAGGTAGTCTTCAAAATATCTGATTCCTTGATCCTCAATTGGTGATACCTAAATCTCATACCAATTTTAGAAAACATATTAGCACCTCTAAGTTGACCAAAAAGGGTTATTAATTCTTGGCAATAAGTATTTATTCTTAACTGTCACATTGTTCAGCTACCTATAATCAATATATAATTAAAGTGACCCATCTTTCTTTTTTCAAAGAGCGCTAGTGCTCTCCATGGAGAAATACTTGACCTGATAAAGCCTTTATCTAATAATTCCTATAGTTGGACCTTCAACTCTTTCAATTCTAATGGTGCCATTCGATAGGGAGTAATGGAAACATGAGTAGTTCTAGGATATACTTCAATTTTAAAGTCAAGTTCTCGTAATGAAGGCAACCCTAGTAGCTCATCTGGAAACACATCAAGGAATTCTAATACCACTGGCATCTAACTACGGCTTGGTTCACATGACACCTCCTACTGAATTCCCAAAGAAACCCAATAAGCAGTGCACTTCTCATTAGGTTACCCATCTTGAAATTACTCTTCCAACTCATTCATTTAACTTTTTCCAATTTCCTATTATTTGACTCAACTTGACTCCAAAATTTGTTATATCTTTTTATAGACTCAACTTAAGGCCATACAAGTCCATTTATATCATAAATAGCCCTTTCTAAACTTCTCAAATTTTTACTTAAATCCAGCAGCATAACGCTGTCTAAGTGCCCATCTAAAATTTTAAACCTGTAATAGCACTTCTATAAACATATTCCACATCTCCCAAACCCTTCTAGTCCCTCAGATATCAACCTAACATCATCAGTCTATCAATTCATCAATATAGGCCTTAGGCCATGATTAAGCAATCATAAATTAGAGCCTCAGGCTCACATACCATAACATCAAATAAAGGAATCCATACATTCATAGAAGTTGATAACTAACTTATTACATATCACAGACTACCCTTATATACATATATACATTACATGTCTTTTATCTACATGAAACCGATTTCCCACCTAAGTACATTGAGTGCAAAAGCTATACACTATAAACATTTAAACCTTCTAGCAACTATCCTCTAAACTCTAGCTGCACATTTCAGGAGGCTATATCTTTGTCTTAGTTACCAATGCACCAAAATAGGTACACTGAGTATATAATATACTCAGTGGTGAATTTGGGCATTTAAATCATGTCATACAGTTTAGTCATGCATACACGGAGTTAATATTGTCTAATCTAGGTTATTAAGTCAATAATTAAATTTTCTATGTCTAATGACAAAAACACCCTAAATAACAAATTACCACTCATTTACTTATTTTAAAAAAAATCATGTAAATTATGGATTTAGGCCATTTCTAATAATAACAGTCATGTAATTGAATCATCAAATCAATAAATGTTATACATGCAAAATAACCAAAATACCCCTTATTAATGTGCATTAGTTATTTAATCAATTAATTATCCAAAATCAAGGAAATTTAGAATTAGTTGCCATTATCAGTGTTGTATGTTATTTATTTCCATCTATTAAAAGGCCCCAACTAGATAGACAACACTTCAATACACTGGAACTAAAAGGAACTAAAATAGTGCAGTGATCCACATTTTGGACCCCGACTGCTATACCGACTTGATCAAGTCATAGCACCGAAGCTGCAAATAACATGATGTGGTTTGTCTAACAAACTAGTATAGTGGCCCTCTAAAACCTTGGCCATTGTACCTTCCCTATTTCAAGATCACTGATGTCACAATCAGGTCTACCTAGCAGACTAGTTTATCCAACAGACTAGCGTAGTGGCCCTCTAGGACCTATGTTGCTGCACCAATATAATCAGGTAAATGGCATCACATGTGGAAAAGCTTATGTGTGTCTATCTAATAGACTAGTACAGTGGCCCTAAAATGGATCTAGAATGTTGTTCTAGCTTTGCCTAAAAAATAGATTGTAGCAGCTGTTAAATCCCTAAGTTAACTAGCCAACCAATCCAGTAGGTGTCTAAGTAATTGACTATAGCCTTAATTTATGTTTATTTCTTTAGTGATTACCCTTTTATAAAATTCTTCAATGAAAAATAAATAGATGTTATTTTTATATCATAGTCCAATTTTAGACCAATCTGGTATTGCCATAATTAGATAGCACCAGATAAAATTCTAATTCTACTTTTAGATCCTATGCTGACTAATATGTATTTTATATTATTCTTAGTTTATCATATATTAAATTTCCATTTAATAGCCATTTACTGTCCATGTGAATTATTGCTTTAAGTAATGGTCAATTTAAGCAGTTATAGGTCATTTCATCATTTTGTGATAGCCTATTTTAGGTTCATTTCTTAGCCTTTTTTAGTGCAGTTTTCACTAATAAATTAATACATTGCATTAGCCCAAAGCCAACATACACTAGGCCATTTAAAAGGCCAAACAATAGGTATTTATGCCATTACATTTAATCACGACTCATAGCCCTTTTAGGCACATTTTTAGGTCCATTTCCATTCATTCACACATTAAGTAAGCAAATTACATGCTAAAGCATCATTATATACATAGTATAGCCCTAATTACATATCATTCAAACTTAACCACATACATACATACATGTATCACTATTTAATCAATATTCAAACTATCATTAATATATCGCATACACATATACATCCTTCAAATGCCTTAACCATAATTTTATTCAATTGATCAAGCATTGAACACACACCTAATACATGCAAATGCTCTCGAGTACTTACATTTCTTATGTTTATCCTATAATTTCCAAGCCATGGATATAAGATTCATCACATTTAAATTCTAAGACTTATCACCAAGCCATCAAGCATCACACACACACATACTACAATTCATCCATTAGCTCTCAACTATTCTTTAATACAAGTCGAACCTACACAAACTCATGCATTAGCCATAGAATCCATTCATTTGAAACCACAACCATCAATTCCTATTCAAAGGCTACTTTAAGCATTACATAAACTCCCTTAAACCCCTAATTAACTCTTAACTAGCAAGTGTTGTAACAATCTTACAAGGTAACTGCTAATTTTAACTACCAACCTAGCATCCACTTAACTATATTTTTAAAAAGCTTTACTAAGGTGTCATAATACAAGCAAGTTAGCACCAAATTTACTAATTCAAAAATGGATTTCCAGCCCTAAACTATACTACATGAGGCAAATGCCGAAGTTCACATACCTCAAATTACAATAGATAGAAATAGTTGCCAATTTAAAGCCTTCGAGCACATCAATTCTAGCCCCTAGGGAAGCTTTCTCTTTTCTTCTTCAAGCTACTTCCTTCCTTGAATTACCTTAAAGACCATTAAAATACATGCCCTTAAACCTTAAGCTTCCCAAACAACCATTTATAGCTAAAAATAACCAAGAAAATTTAAGTAAGAGCAATGAAAACTCACTTAATTCACTTGTTAAGCTGCTTCTAACAAAGAGGCCTTTGGAGATTTTTAACTAAATCTTGAGAAGTCCTTTTGCTATAATTCTTCTTCCTTCATATCCCTAACATACAAGAGTGATTTTAAGTGTTGAGAGTTTTTAGAATTGAATTGAGGAAAATGATGAAAATCGGTTCTTTTACTGAAGATGGCATCAATTTGGCATTAGAGAAGAAAGGAAAAATTCATTTCTTTATAAGTATGTTTTGCCACTTGTTAAGGAAAATTTTACACTTGGCATGGCCCTATGGTTGGCCAAGTGTCATGGGTGGGTCTAGCGTTCACTCAAATCATCCTAAAATGGCTCGAGTTCGATTGAAACTTCAAAAATTTGCCAAAATTCATAGGGACCCTAAAAAATTACACTATTTATTTTAAAATTCTTATTTTAAACCCAATTACATGCTTATAAATATTTGTAGCAAAATCCCATCGATAAAGTAGTT
>CANXYI010506707.1:0-10263 GCA_948208565.1 Hura crepitans | reverse complement strand
TAAGGAAATTAATTTAAAAGACTTATGGGTAATTAAGTGAACAAAGAAACTCCAACTCATGGAATGTAAGTAGCAAGATATAATAATGATGCAAGTGATGAATAATATGGTTACAAGTGGAACTAGAGCATTAATATGTTTAAGAAGGATTGAGAGAAAAATAATGCTACAATGATAAATTACAAAAGTTATATTTGTATGCTCATGTGAATGGAATATGATGTTAATGTTTATTAGGAATATGATTCAATTTCTTATGATGTCAAAATTGCATGGAAATGAATGAAAAGTGAAATGCAATAAGAATTAAAAAAAAGCCCATATGAGTTAGATGACCTATTGGGTAGGTTGGCTAGTCAACTTGGGAGTTAGCAGCTGCTAGTGGCTTTAGTTCGTAAGAATCATTGCATATTGTATGACAGGTGTAGCCATTAAGGTTCTAGTGTGAGCCTTAAGCACTTTTGGATATTGGGAGGTCTACCAAGATTGATCCCTGCATTCCACACATCTTTGGATATTGGGAGGTCCATTAGGGTTGATCCCTATTATCCATTCGTGTTTGGATATTAGGAGGTCCATCAAGGCTGATCCCTGCTATCCCCTTTTTCTTGGGATATTAAGAGGTATATTAGGGTTGATCCCTATTATCCCCTCTATTCAGAGGTCCATTAAGGTTAATCCCTACCATTCTTGTATTAGGACGTTCTTGAGGACTTATCCCTGCTATTGGATAGATATGGTGAGTACAGATGCTGAGGTCCATAATGTGTGCCACTGTTTATCAAATATGGGCTAACTAAAGAAATAATGAGGTTAAAAATTATTAATATACAAGAAATTATTTTATAATATTTAAATTAGATGTTGTGAAAAAAATGCTAAAATGATTTTTAAAGGATAAACAACATGATTAGTATTATAGTTATAACATCCTATGAATGCTGTGTTTATGAATGGCATAGGTGACATAGACTTATCAAATACAAATTAAAGATTAAATTGAATAATTAAATATCAAAGCACTAAAAGAATGTGGATGAATAAGTCTAAGATAAATTTAGTCAATATAAGGGGAAAATAAAGAAAGAAAGGTATAAGTTCCTGGTAGAAGTAAAGGGAGGTTTCAAATATACACATATATATATATTGAGGAAGTATTCATAAAAACTATACTGCATAAAAGTATGTTAAGTATCATATGCTATCTAATTTTAAATATAGCATAAGAGGTAATAAAGATAAAAAAAAATTTGCATACAAAAGATATTTTAAGACAAAGCAGAAGACTTGAAATATAAATACTAATAAACATTTCACATGATAAAAGGGCAAAGGAATATAGTAAAAGTTAAATTGAATCTATCATATATCTAATGATTATTCATGATAAGATGAGAATAAAGTGAAGGGAACTTATATAAGAATAATTTTAACCCTCTAATTGATTATTATACATACTTATGGAAAGACACAAAGAAGATAGTGGAATAGATACAAACTGATTAAAGAATTAAGGATGCATCATTTAGTGACATATGGAATACAAGTTCAATATTGTTAGAATACACCACTAAGTGATTATATTCAATGCATTGGCTTTCATGCTGATGTGTAGGTAACAAGTTGTGGTAGCGGACATAGCGGATTGAGTCCTAGCACTAGCTGAAGTAGAAGGGTTAAAAGCATAGCTAAAAAGAGTCTGCTATAGGCATCATTCACATGATAAAAGTGTGCCTACATTTTGATCTAAATAAGTGTTGTTTGAATTGAGATGTGACATACACCATGTCTAGAAGATGTGTTCTTCTAATAAAGCTCCCTCCTTTCCTTTTATACCCCCTTTATTGAATGGCACACAACAACTAACTTAGAAAAGACTTAGATCTTCAAAGGAAACACCTATAACTCGATGTCCACATGCAACCCCTTCTAAAAATGCTTGCACTTATCAACTTTAATAGAGATGGTATCTTTGGCATATCGACTAAGCATGTGAAGTCTTTCTCATACTCTCCCATGGACTTTTGCTCCTACTTAAGGTCTATGAACTACTACCTTATATCATCAAGATAATCTTCAATGATATACTTCTAGTGAAACTTAGACAAAAGAAATCTTATGTCCATTCTTCTTCTATCATATGCTCAGTTAAATCATCCCACCACTTGGATGCTTTCTCTTGCAATAAAGATGTGGCAAAAATAACTTTCTCTTCTGGGGTACACCATAACTATTTTATTATCTTCTTTGTGTGTCTAACCAATACTCTACTTTTCCAATTTCTATTGCACCTTCACCCTAGAAATACTTTCCTCCCATCTTTTTAACCTATTCTAGGTCGGTCTTTTAAAAAGCTAAAGGAACCTCTAGTTACTATAGTGGTACTAGTGGTGGAGTAGCAGTTGCAGACTGTCTCGAAAGCTATAGCATCTCCTATAACAACATCAGAACCTATGTTATTGATGATACCTACCTCACTACAATACTTGACACAGAGGTAACTCTACCAGACTTCTATCCTATTGACATTGAAGCATGTCCTTCTTCCTCCTCATGCGGTGCACTCACCTTATCTATAGGTACAAGAACAATTGATAAGCCTTGGTACCCTAAATTATGTAATGTATACAATTAACCTTAATGCACTTATACATTGCCTAGGAACACCTAAATCGGAGCTCTAATACCACTAAATATGACACCCTCTACCCGATTCGGTCATTAAACCTAAATAAAGAGCGTGCAAACAAGCGTGTTATCCACATTATTACCACTTAATGTACTAAAATGTGTTTTTATTTATTTTTTATAAAATGCTTTTTTTTTAAGAAAATACAGGTTAATAAAAACTTTCCAAAAACTTGATTTGAAAACAAAATTGAGAATCCTCATGTCAAAAATCCAACAGCATAACGGCTATACTGGGACACTATCTGAAATATGAATAGTAACCTGTAATGAAAACAAACATTTTTTTATCATTTCCAACTTAGTCCACAGCTTCTGTGATCCTCCTTATCACCCCTAAATCATCAAAAAATACAAATCTTAATCATAATTATAGGAAGAGATATCATACAATTTCAAAACAATTTAAAGAACTTAAATAAGGTTACAAAACCATTAACAGCCTTATATTTACATTACAACATAGTTTAGGCCAATAACTTATTATGTACAATATATGAGTGCTTCATTTCTATATATTTCATAATCTATTATATACAACAAAACTATACCAAAATATTATCCTTTCTAGTTAGTCTTGATGTCCCAAGGCTTTGACTCAATTATTCTCCTTACTTATGCATCGTAAAGAAAAATGATGTGCTAAGCATTAGCTTAGTGGTGTAATCGAAAAAAACTTTTGCAAGAATGACATACAATTATTGTACATCATCATACAAACATAAATAAACATAGTTTTTATTATGTATAATACAATTCACAACATGCATATATGTTATAACATAATAAACATAACATAAATCACATGTTAACATGAAAATCACATTATACATACACACATATACATACATATTGTCAATGGTAAATCCATATTCCAATTTCAATAAGTTTATTTTATCATGCCCACATTAAAAGAACATATATCGTATGGATAATGGGGGTGAATGGTCAATATAACCTCTATGAACACTAAAGTCCTCCTAACAATATGGATTTAAAGATCAAACATAGCATGAAACATAAAGGTCAAATTTGACATGACTCCAAGACTGAGCATAGCATGAGTCTAATGACAAAACATAGCATGATGGCCATTATGACCATTTATGAACCTAAAATTCATCTACCAATATAGGTACAAGTATAAAAAAAATATAGGCCTATGGGTCAGAAATTTAATGGACCTGTAGAGTGAACCAATATCAAAGAAGGCACTAAAGTACCTTAGCAACTACTATAAAAACCATAGTCAACCGATCAACTTATCTGAACTAGGTTGTTACTTATATAGGTGATTAACTAATTTGTTTTAGTTACACCATCTTCATTAAGCTTAAACAGCTTATGATTACTTTGGTTTTGCCAACTAATGACTAAACTGAAAATTATGTTATTACTCTTATTTCCCTAATCAAGCATATTATTTCATGTAAAAATCATATATTGAGTCATAATTCATCATCATGTACTCATAAATACATTATCAACATCTCATTACCATTAACATGATCATTAACATACATGTGATCATGTATCATCCATTACTTGTTTAACATAATGTGTATTCCTACATGGACATCTTATAAAGCCATTCGGCCATCAAGCTCCAAGCACACATAAGCCACCTTTTTTACAATATACACATGCATCACTTTAATTTCCATCCATAACCATGCACACAAAGGTATCACACTAAAGGCATCATTTCCATACATTCATCATCACCTTTCTCACTTTATGTAACATGCACAACCATACACATTCACAAGGCCATTTAGTTATAAGATGCACAACCATACACATTCACAAAGCCATTTGGCTATAAGATAAAATGCATATTCCACATGCATTCTTCCATTATACAATATCATAATCCATGCTCACAAGATAGCATTCATCAATTCACTTTAAGCCATAATAACTAGCATGTACTATATGACATAAACACATGCACACATATATATGGCCATTTGGCCATAATGCCAAAATCTATATTAACATGCATCAATCCACATTTAAAGGTAATAATTCACACCTATAACATCTTAGAACATGATTTAAATGCTAATTAACATCATACATAACCATTTCTACATAAACATACACACTTACATAATTACACATATTAGGGCATTAATGAGCTTTGCACAAATTAGATTAATTACACTTCTCAGAGTCAAAATGCACCTCGGAGCTTATCTATGCCTTTTCTTTCCCTTTATCATGAGCTCTCTCCATTTCTATAACTATCCACAATAGGCTCGATATATAAAAATCCACATAAAATCAATAAAAGCATAAAAAAAGAAATTAAAAGCATAAATATAACCTTGGGCACCTAGGGAATATGGAAAAAATGTCAAACATCAAAAAATCTTACCCAAGTAATCTTGGGTTACTATTTATCGAGAAGAAAAACTAAGAAAATCTTTCATTTTCTTTTGAAATTTGCATGAGAATTAAGGTATACTTGCTATAGAGGTGTGAAATTAGCCTTGGACAGAAGAAATGGGCTTAAAATAGTAAAGAGGAAGCAAAAATGGCTCCCCTCTTCCTTTGAGTGGCATCGGCTAGTTAGTGTCAAAGGAGGAAAAAAAACTATTCCTCATTTGACCCAACTTTGGCCCTCATTATATAGCCCTTTTTTAGCCATTTTTAGCTTCATTTTTGAATCCAAGGAACCTTTAAAATCATATTAAATCAGACCTCAAAAGCTTTTAAAGCCTTTGCTTGAAAATCTAGAAAAATTAATTAAAACATAGTTTTTAAGCTTACTCGATTTTTGTAAAAATACCTTCTAATTTTCAAAATTTCAATTCTAGTGCTAATAAGCTAATTAGAATTTTTGAGTATCAAGTTGTATTAATCCTGAAATTTTTTTAGCAACTTTTGAATATTTTATAGTTTAACTAAAAATAGGTCACTATTTATATGACACTACTATAAAATTTAACTGTCATTTTTAACCACCTAACCACTTCACTTTTACATCAAATTTCACCAAAAATTATGTTATAATTAATACTTCCATTTAGTAGAATTTGTCACACCTCGACATTTGATCCAATTTTCATGAGGATAGAATTTGAATTTGAAGAAAAAGTTAGGAATGAAATAGATGTATGGATCATATAGAGTCGGTTGGTGTGAACTATGAAGCAAAAAATAATCGAAGGGTAAAATGTGAATTTTGTGGAAAGATTAAAGAAAAATGGGAATTTCACAATTTATGTCAAAATGAGGAGAGAGATACATAGGACTAATAAGGAAGTGACATGTGGCCCAGTAATAAAGAGAAAATATGAGAAAAATAAGGTTCAAAAGTGGGCCTAATGAATAGTGCCACCCGAGTCGTAAATAGTATCCCTAGGCCAAATAGAGCTAACTCGACCAAAAATTAGTATTAATTATAAAATGCATTATCGTGAAATTTGAGAAGCATTTGATGTCATATAACGGGCCAAAAGTCGAAAACAAAATATAAATTTACGGTCTATAGCAGACAGTAAGTTATTTAAAGCTAAATAGAAAAATTCATAAACACACTCAAAAAATTCCAAAAGTGGCACACCCTTATGTTAAAAAATTATGTGGAATCCAAAAATCACAGTGTTTGGAATTTTTTAAAGATGGGAACTATAAAAAAATAATTAATGAAATAAAGTCAATTAAATGTAGAAATATATGAGAAAGATGATAAATAATTGTGTAGGGAGCATTTTGGGCCCTTGGATCAAGTTGAGATATGGATTAATCATGGCCATCCATGTGGAAAGAGGGAGGTGATGAAGTGTAACTAATTATATTATATTTTAATGCATATACACATGGATTAATTTTATCCATCCATGTGTATATGCTGACTTTAAATTCTAACCATCCATTTTGTTTATAATATGTCAACGTTAATACTTATTTCACTTTAGTGGTAGCCAAAATTAGCCCTATTTTTGCTCTCCCTTGGCTAAAACTCTCATGTCCTCATGTACCCAAAAATTTATTCCATTTACCTAATTAATTCCCACCAAAATAATAACCTATATTAAGATAGGTTGATAGCTTCGTATGAATATTTGGAAAGAAGTGGAATTTAGGAAGGGAAAGAAATGGGAAAGGAGCGAAAATTAAGGTTAACTAAGGAGGGTAAGTGATTTATTGTTTATGTGATTTATTGAATTAAATAGGAATATTAGTTAGCTAGTTAATGAATTAAGTTGAAATTATGTTTGGTTAATGGTGTTTAGTGATCTTTTGTAAGGGAAAACATTATGGAATTGAAGGAAAATTGCAGTGGGATGGTGAGATGGCAAAATTGAGGGGTGAAAAGTGAATATGTAATGGAGAAAAACTTATTTAAGTTATGTGTATTCTAAACTATAGGTTATGCATATGTGAAAAGTGATATAATTATGTTACTTTCGATGAATGGATTTTATGGATGGAAGTATAATAAGATTTATATTAATATGTTTAAAAGTATGGAATATAAGGAAAAGGGAAAAAATTGGCATGAATTTAAATAAATTATGGAATTTTGTACATGATGAATATTGATAGCTTGGTTGAATGACTAAATGTAGTAAGATTTAGAGTTTGGAAACATAACTAGGACTTGAGAGAATTATGTTAGGGTGGATAGGATATTGAAATAGAATAATTAAAATAAGAAAGCAAATATGGCTAAAATTAATATTAAGTAATATTAGTTATTTTATAGTTAATTAAATGTAATTAAATTATAATAATAGATAAGAATTTGATATAGGAAAATAAATAATTGAAATAAATATTTAGGACTTAGCCATATGAGAACTTGAAATGTATATAAATATATTCAAGCTAACACACACACACACACACACACACACACACACACACATATATACCATAATTAATAAGACAAATAAATTAATTATAACAAAATAAGTAATTTTAAGTGAATAATATTATAATTGACTAATTGATTATGCAAAGGTGTAAGCAATTAATTAAAAAGATATAAAATTGAATCCATCATACATATGTAATTAAAGAATTACAACTTTAAGTAAAAGATAAGTGAAAATAAAAAGTATAGGGATATATAGGATTTAAATATGATTTAGCTAGATTATGATAAATGTATAATTATATAATATATGCTTAAGCATCATTACAAATTAATTGATTAGAACTCAATTAAATAGAGATGATGAGAACATGTAAGATAAATTATATAATACAATTAACTTATGTTAATTATTATACATGAGGTGAGTATAACTAATTATAATGAGAATGTTAGAATATATTCCTAATACCTAAGAAAGAAAAAAAAATACAATGGCTAAAATAAAAAGTAGTTGTCATTTAAATCTAGAAAAGGGTACACAAACGACCTCTTAACATGGAATTAAAAGAAATTAATTTTATGAGAATAAGAGGATAAATGGTTTAATAAGATATAATGTATATATACATATATAATTATTACAAAACCTAATTCTTAATTAATGATAATAAGACATAGAATATTGATTATATTCTAGATAATTAAAAACTAGAAAATAAATATTTATTTATTTAAGCACAAAGGATAAAAGAATATTTATAAAAATAAGTAATTAAAGAATTAAGCACATTAAGGATACATTAAAAGTTTATATAAATAACATTAATCCTATGAAAGATAATAAATTAGGAATAAAGGTTAATAGAAGGATACTCCTACTCATAAAAGATGAATGATGAGACATAATGACAAGGGACGTTACAATGAATAAGAATATAATAGGAAATTGATACTAAAGGGATATTGATGATAAACTTAAGGGACTATACCATGAGTATTGATATAAGATATAAAATGTTATGATGATGAAATGATATGTTTGGATTAAATTAAATAGATTGGAAATGCTTGGAAAGCAAATGAAATTGAGTCAAATACTAAACTATATAAGTTAGACAACATATTGGATAAGTTGACCAGTCAACTAGGGACTTAGCTACTACTAAGACACTAAAATGTGCCATGTGATGATGGGTGCAACCATTGAGGTTCCAGATGGGAACCCTTACACATTTCATGATTTTATGATTATTTGAGGAGATATTAGTGCAGGTGCAGTAGCCATTAAGGTTTACGAGGGTCACTGCACATCTTGAAATTTAATGATAGGTGTAACTGTCGAGGTCAAGAATACTAGCCCCTACACATCTTATAAGATGAGTTTAGCCATTAAGGTTTGGGATTCAAACCCCGCATGATTATGGTGCAATTATTGAGGTCTAAAATGTGGTCCCCTGCACACACTATAATTTTGTTATCCAGTTATGAGAGTGATGTCTATCCAATATAGGCTAGAAGAGGAAATAATTAGATGAAGCATATTAAAATACTGCTAAAGAGAATTTAATATCTAAATCAAGAAATGTGTAAGAGGGAAAAAGAGAAAATAAAATGAAGAAAAAGATGAATTGAATTAATAGATGAATAAATTAATCACATAATAACAAACATTATTGATGTTGTGCATATAAAGATAGAACACATGATGTAAATTTATTGAGAACTGTATCTATGAATAAGCTAAATTAATTATAGATATACATACTTGTAAAATGTAGACAGAGATACAGGATGAGTAATTGAATATAGGTGTAAAGATTAAGAATAAATAGAAACTACCATAAATTATTAGAAGCAAGATATGAGCATATTCTTAGGGAATATAACAAAGCATGACAAATGAAAATTATGTTAAACTATTAGAAGATACATATTCAGAAATAAGCATAATAGAAAATAATAATATTTCCCAATAAGAAGATAAATTGTGATAAGACAATAGCATTATGAACATAACAATTATGAAAAGGTTATAAGTAACAAAGATAATGAAACCAAGACTTAATTGTACTGAGTTATATCAATAATTATTATTTACATAAATTTAAAGATATGATTTCCATAGTATTAGAATACACTACTAAGTAATTACACTCAGTGCATTAGCTTCCTTACTAATGCATAGGTTATCAGTTACAGCAAGTGTAGTGATAGATCGAGTCCTAGCATTAGCTGAAGCAAATTATTGAAGACACAAGTAAGAATGATCCATCACAAGCATTATTTTCATGCTAAAGGTGTACTTACATTATGATTAAATTAACCATTATTTTATGATTATATGTGCATGATAGTATATTAAAGTTATCAGATATATATTACTAAACATAAGTGGATGTACATTAGCTTTTATTGCACTAGTTCCAGTTAGGTTTAAAACTGACCAATGTATTAGTCAGTTATTAAATATAATAACATTTCTTATCGAGTTAAATGAGTTACGAGCGAGAGTAGCATTAAGATGGGTGACTTTCTGAGAAGTGGCATCTTTTGCCGATTTAGATACGGATCAGATAGGAGGTGTTATAGAATTAATGTTGCAATGCCTGCAAGTCCAAGTTTCATAAACAGTACCTCATTGGCATGAATAGTATTCCCTACGGGTTAGGGCACTTTAATAAGGCCAAAAATGGGTGTATTGGTCATAAAACTTTGACGAGCTAGAAAATGGACAAAATGAATAA
>CANXYI010506702.1:0-16746 GCA_948208565.1 Hura crepitans | reverse complement strand
AAGAGAAATACAAGAGGTTTGAAAAGGGCCTTAATATGGAGATTAAAATACAGATCTCAACCTTGAAGATTTGAGATTTCTTTGAGTTGGTTACAACAACCTATGATATGGATGAAATGCTATAAGAGAAGAGAGAATTGTTTTAGAGGAAGAGGCATTTTATAGAAGGCCAAACTAGTTTAGCTCTAAGTGGGAGTAAGAAGTTAAGGGATTTCTAGTAAAGTCAGTAGTCCCACAGGTAATAGGGCCAGCGATCATAGAGGTAAGCCCCTTCATAGAGGATTAGTCATGGGTATTCTTCTAGACCTCGACCACCTCCATCACATCAGGCTTCTAGTGCACTCGTGTCTACTGCTAAGAGTGCACCACCTATGTGTAAGAGCTGTCAGAGGAAGCATTGGGGCCAGTGTTGGCAGAGGAGAGGTGAATGCTTCATCTATAGAGCTCGAGATCATTATTAGAGGGAGTGTCCTTAAAGGCTAGTAGAGGCAATTCAGACATAAGCCTCAATTGTAGCTATATCTGGTAAACCCCTGAGACCATTGAGATAGAAGTAGGCAACCACTAGTTAAAGGGGCAGAATCGAAATGAGAGCTCTGGCACGATAGTATGCCATTCATGCCCGAGAGGAAGCAGAGGCTTTAGACATCATAGCTAGTACATTTTCTTTACTTGATACTTCTGTACTAGCTTTGATAGATCTTGGATCCACACACTCATACATATACACCACACAAGCTAGAGATAAAGGCCTTGAACCAGAACTTATAGATCTAGATATTCAAGTGAGCAACCTAATAGGTCAGAGTGTGACAGTGAACACTGTGTATAGACACTATCCTTTAATGATACATGATCTGACTTTCCTAGCAGATCTGATAAAGTTACCCTTCTATGAGTTTGAAGTCATATTAGTTATAGATTGGCTGTTAAAGCATAGAGCATTTATAGATTGTAAAAAGAAGAGGTTGAGTCTTCAGACCCCAAATAGGCATGAAGTGATTTTCATAGGTAACAGAGACTCCTTACATAATGTGATTTTAGTTATAACAGCTAGGAGACCCATCTAGAAAGGGTATGAAGCCTTCTTGGCTTTTGTCATAGATACCAGTGTTCAGACCCCAAGCTTAGATCAAATACCTATTGTATATGACTTTCCTGATGTGTTTCTAGATGTGTTACTAGGATTACCTCCCCATCAGGAGTTGGATTTTGAGATTGAGACTTATCCCAGTGTGAACCCAGTCTTGATTACTCCTTATAGGATGGCCCCAGTAGAATTGAAAGAATTGAAGGTGCAGTTGTAAGAGTTACTGGATAAAGGCTTCATTGGGCCTAGTGTTTCCCCTTGGGGAGCTCTAGTGTTATTTGTGAATAAGAAGGATGGATCACTCTGATTATGTATCAATTATAGGCAACTGAATAAGGTGGCAGTTAAGAACAAGTATCCATTACCTAGGATAGATGATCTCTTCGATCAGTTACGGGGTGCCAATGTCTTTTCCAAGATAGACTTGAGGTTAGGGTACCATGAGTTATGTATCAAGGAAGGTGATATCTCTAAAACTGCTTTCAGGATACATTACGGGTATTATGAGTTCTTAGTGATCCCATTTGGGCTCACTAATGCCCCAGCAGCCTTTATGGACCTGATGAATAGAGTTTTCAAGCCACACTTAGATCAGTTCATCATTGTGTTCATAGATGACATCTTGGTGTATTCCAAAAATTGGGGGGAACATGAATAACATCTACGGATTGTATTACAGACATTGAGAGAGAAGCAATTGTATGCCAAGTTAAGCAAGTGTGAGTTTTAGTTAGAAAAAGTGGCATTCTTGGGTCATATTACCTTAGCTGAAGGTATCAGGGTAGACCCAAGTAATGTAAAAGTAGTGTTGGAGTGGAATCCTTCAAGGAATGTGATTGAGATCCGAAGCTTCCTAAGATTGGCAGGTTATTACCAGAGGTTCGTAAAAGGTTTCTCGATGATTGCTGCTCCACTGATAAGATTGATAAGGAAAGATATGAAGTGTCAGTGGGATGACAAGTTTAGGCTAGTTTTGATTGATTAAACCAGATGCTGATAGAAGCTCCTATCCTAACTCAGCTAGAACAGGGTAAGGAGTTTATGATCTATAATGATGTATTGCACAACGAGTTTGGGTGTGCGTTGATGTAGGAAGGAAAAGTCATTGCATATACCTCTAAATAGTTAAAGACACATGAAAGGAATTACCTTATGCATGATTTAGAGCTTGCTACAATAGTCTTTACATTGAAGGTATGGAGACACTATTTATTCAGAGAGAGGTGCTACATCTACACCAACCATAAGAGCTTGAAGTACTTGCCTACATTGAAAGAGTTGAATTGAGACAACGATGATGGATAGAGTTGATCAAGGACTATAATTGCTTAATTGACTATCATCCAGGAAAGGTGAATGTAGTCGTAGATGCTTTGAGTCAAAAGATGATAGCTACTTTGAGATTGATGCATGCTAGAGTGGGGTATACACCAGAAGGTGCAGTGTTGGCTGAATTGTAAGTCAAGGCAAATTTTAGGCAGCAAGTGAAGGAGGCCTAGTTGAAAGAAATACAGTTAATGCAGACTGTAAGTAAGGATAAAGAGGGGAAGGCTATAGGCTTTGAGTTGAGTGATGATGGAAGCCTATATTACTATAATAGGCTATGTGTGCCTAAAGTGGATCATCTGAGATTACAAATTTTGAAGGAAGCTCATGAGGCTCCATACTCGATGCATTTAAGAAGTACAAAGATGTACCTTAGATTGAAGCCTCATTATTGGTGGTCAAGGATGAAACGTGAGGTAGCTAAGTACGTGGCTTGTTGCTTAACTTGTCAGTAGGTAAAAGTAAAATATCAGATTCCTTCTAGATTGCTACATCCAATTGCAATTCCAAAATGGAAATAGGAGAAGATCACTATGGATTTTGTCATAGGATTGCCTATGACTAGGAATAAGTGTGATGTTATTTGAGTGATTATAGATAGGCTAACGAAAATAACCCACTTCATACCTGTGCGGATGGACTATTCTTTGGAGAAGTTATTTAGACTATACATTGATGAGATTGTGAGGCTACATGGAGTGCTAGTAGCCATAATCTCATATCGGGACTCGAGATTTACTTATAAGTTTTGGAAAAAGTTATAGAAAGCTTTAAGTACTCGATTGACATATAGTACTGCATTCCATCCTTAGACAGATAGTCAATTTGAGAGGGTCATACAAGTGTTAAAGGATATGCTAAGAAGTTGTGCCATTGAGTTTAAAGGTAATTAGGACCAGTATTTGGCATTGGCTAAATTTACGTACAATAATAGCCATCAGGCTAGCTTGGGTATGGCACCAACCTTGTATGGTCGTCGATGCATTAGAGTGAAGTGGGAGAAAACAAGATAGTTAGAGCTAATTTGATTCGAGATGCTGAGGAAAAAGTCAAGGTCATTAGGGAAAGGTTGAAAGCTACCTCAGATCGATAGAAGTCTTATGCAGACTTGAAATTACATGACATTAAATATGAAGTTGGTGAACGAGTATTCCTAAAGGTGTCACCATGGACCCAGATTCATCGGGCCTTATGAGATTATAGAAAGAGTAGGCCCTTTAGCCTATCAACTTGCTTTGCCACCTAAGTTGTAGCAAATATATGATATCTTTCATATATCTATGTTAAGGTGGTACCGATCATATCCTTCACATGTGATTGTTGCTGAAGAAATTCAAGTACAGCTAGATTTGACGTATGAGGAAGAACCAGTGTAGATCCTAGCAAAAGAAGTGAAGTAGCTGTAGAACAAGATGATTCCATTAGTGAAGGTTATGGAGACACCACAACACGACCGAGGTGACATGGGAAAGTAAGGAGCAGATGCAGATGCAATATCCTCACCTTTTTTACCTTAGGTAATTTTGAGGAAAAAATTCCTTAAGAGGGGAAGAATTGTAATGCCCGCAGTCAAGGTTTTATGAACAGTACCTTCTAGGCCTGAGTGATGTTTCCCATGGTATGGGTCATTATTATGGGTCCAATGACTGGCATATTGGTTATAAAACTTTGACGGGCCTTAAAATAGGGAAAACAAATGAATTAAAAAAATTAGCAGAACCAATAAATCATTTTAGGTTAAGAACTAGTGGATAAGTAGATAAAATGAGGTTAGGCTAGGACTGCCTCGGGATATGCCTAGACGATCTCAAAAATACCACATCCTAAGCCTCAAAAATTCCACTGAGTATGATGGGGGAGCAATTATAATTTTCTGAGGTCAATAGATATTTTTTCTAAATATTTTATTCTAACGAGTGAATAGTGCAAAAAAGTCAACTATTGACTTTTGACTTGAAATTTTACGTGGGCCCTAGTTACACTAATCAAGATTTTTAAAATTGAAATGAAAATGTTTGGAGGCCTAGAGAATTTTCTGTGAATTTCTGAAATTAAAAGTGCCATAAAGTGAATTTTAACCATTTGGTGCCTATATAGGCCAATCCCATACAACCAACCCATCATTAAAAAAGGGGTTACACATGTGAATCACCTCACATATGCCTAAGTCACCTTCAAACTCCCACACAAGGAGAAGCCGATGCCACTACCATAGTTAACCTACCAAATTTCTTCATTTCTCTCTCCTCTCTCCTCCAAACTTCACACAAAATGTAGGGAATTAAACCTCCATCATCCATAGGTGTCAATTCTACCAAGAAATTTGAGGAAAAGAGCTTATTTTGGAAAATTCACCACTTAGGTGAATAGTGACCACAGTGTGTGTAAGTGCACCAATTCTATTTTTTTTATTTTTGGTATAGGTAGATTAGACTATTCTAAGCATTTTTATAGATTTAGATTTTAAATTAGAGCTCTAGATTATTGTTGGGGATTTTTCTAAGGCAAGAATTGTGTATGTTAGGGTTTGGCCATCAAAGTGAGGAGCACCAAGAGAACAAGGCCAAAGGTGGCGGACAAAAAGGTGCACTCACACCCTAGGTATGTGGAATAAGCTAAATTTGATGTGCCTTAGGTGTATGTCTTAATTGTGTGTGAATACCTTACATGGAACTTTTAAATCTTAGGTGTAGGCATGGCATTTTAGTGAATTGATGATATAAAGTGTTTAATGGCATGGAATTAATAGGTTTTATAGGATTATTTGGAAAAAAAAAGCATATGTCTGTGTGTGTTGCATGCTTGGCCGAATTTGTGCATTATAGGCCATAATATGTATAACAATGGTAATGGCATTTCGCGTGAGGAAATGTGAAGCTAGAAATGAATTCTTATGGTAGTATAATGACATGAAATTGAGTATTGTGAAATGTGTATGGTGTGCAAGTGAATATGTAAAGAAAATATGGAAAATTGAACTTGGTATGTGTTGGTATAAGAAAGGTTTAAAATGCAAAAATGACCAAATGAATAATGCCAATTGCGAAAACTGACCAAATGAATAGTAACTTTGCGACCGTGGCAATGTTATGGAATTCTTGTGCGTGAATTGTCTTAAAATGTAACCTAAGGGTAAACTTGGACTTGAGAACTAAAAATACAAAAAAAATTAACAGTTTAAATTAGTTATTGGCCTATTAGTTAGACACCCACTATATGGGTTGACCGGTCAACTAGGGAGTTTGCAGTTGCTAGGCAGTTTGGTCCTTTTGGGCCTACTATTTTATGTTGATTGTAGCAATGCAGTTGTCGAGGTTCTAACATAAACCTTGCACTGTAAGGTATTGGGAGGTCCACCTGGGCTAATCCTTACTACTCGTTTGTCTATTTATGGGTATTAGGAGGTCCCACAGGGCTGATCCCTGCTATCCACCCTTGGTGATGTTGATATGATTTATAAATATTGGGAGGTCTACGAACTGATCCCTGCTATCTGCTAGTCTGGTATTAGGAGGCCTATAGACTGATCCTTGCCATTAGGCAAGGTAGGTGCAGCTACCTAGGTCCTAAAAGTGGGCCACTGCACATGATAGTCCCACTATCCGATGTCTTAAAGAGTTGTCAATCTATCATGGGCCTTTAATAATAATAACACTAACTGATAAGATATTTGAATAACAAAACTTGAAATGACACTGGAATTAGAAGAGTTAGGATAAACATGATGAACATTGAATGCTGCATGTTGCTTGTATGTATGGCAGACATATTTTATTTGGCATATTCCACCACTGTGTTTTATACTCAACATATCAGTGTTTTGATGTGCAGGCTATAAACGGAGCGATGGTCAGCACTAGACATCATCAATGTAGCTGCCATAGAGTCTTTTGGTACTTTTTGTCTTTCCTTTTGAGTTTTTTATAGATGCACTCATGTATATAGAGTCATTGTGGTTTATGGGATGCTTATTAATTAAACTTGATATATATGTACAGTTTTGTATGGTAATGAAAATCTATTTGTACATGATTATGTGTTGATGGGTCTTTGATCCTGTGATCTGTGAAATATGTATGTTGTTGAGGATTATTGTGATCTAAAGGACTAGAGGGTCTAGAAGGGGGATGTGATTGAGAAATAAAATTAGAAGTGTATTTCTCTATAGGTTTATTTAGGGTTAGTTACCCGGGCAGCCATTATGCTGTCCCATTTTCTATAATTGTTTGATAATGCCTGTTAGGAGTTTTAATAGATTAAAATAAGCTATAATAAAGGGATAAATAATTAGAAATGGCTTAAGGGCATGTTTGGTTAAACTTGGGTAGAAGTTAAATGAAAGGCCCTAGGGGAAATCCAAGGATGGGTGACCTCATCAAGAAGTGGCACACCTTGCCTGTTTCAAGTATGGGGTGTTACATACTTGGTTCGTATAGACCTTGTCTTTGTTTGGTCCTTCCAACATAGCTTAAGATATGAAATAGTGTTGTTTTGCATAGGCTAGGAAGTCCATGTCGACTTATTGATAGCCACTATGTATCTGTGTGGATTTATGGTTACTTGTATATATAGTCCATACGGACTTGTGTCTTTGTAAAATTTTGTTTGTGTAGACTTATTATAGTTGTATCTATGGTCTATGTGAACCTATTTTTAAAATGTTAGTTCGTACAAACACTTATGCTTTAGCCTATTTTTTTAGACAAGTTTTAAGTGTGGGGGCACTTTTTCTAGACCCCAATAATGGTACTTTGCTGTGCCTGCGCTGGTGAAGAATAGGGTTAGAGCTATCGAATTTTAGATTTTTGTAGACTATCTGGTTGGTAGAAACTTTCATTGTGATTTGAAAGCTTTGACGGCTTTGTTGGATAGATGCATGGACACCATACACACCTTTCACATGTTCGGTAGAGAGATGGCCATAATGCCCTTTAATTGGTCTTTAATTACTAGAGTGTTGTATACAAGGCGTGCCATTGCATTTGACGGTTGCTATCACTATCCCTCACTTTAACTATAGGAAGTGAGAGAATTATTGGGCTTTATTCCTTAAGACTATGCTGGGAGCATTCGATGCACAGATTTGCATGAAAGATGGGTGGATGAAACCCTTTCTAGATAGCTCGAGGTGGATTAGTACACCCACTGCTTCATTCTCTATTTGTTAGGCACTGTGCTTTTTGCTAATGCTAATAGTAATATGAGCTGGAGCTTCCTTCCCATCTTAGAGCAGATTGATAATATTGGCTCTAAGAATTAGTCTTGCTCATCTCTTGGATGGATGTTTTAGAGCTTGGACATGGCTATTTATACTAAGAAGAGCCATCGATTTATTTAGGGCTTTATGTTTGGTGTTCTGGTAAATAGTTCATTTTGATCCTTTTTCGCTTCATATGATCTTTTGTGAATTTAATCTTATGTTTTTACCTTTTTAAGTTTAGGCATATGAGCTGCATTTACTACCTCACACTTGTGAGCTAGATATACCTCATCCATACACAGTGATGGATAGATGGGCTTGACCCTTTTCGAGACTTTAGAATACATCTTCTTTCATGTAGCACTGCCAGTATGTCAACTCTAGAACTTGGCTCAGTGTATTTTCTTGCACATGAAAAGTTCATTATTAGTAATTTAAATGATTATGACTGACGCTTACCTTTATAGATTGACTTGGCATGGTGGATGCTTTTACTTAAGGAAATGCTAGATTTTCTGTTCAAGAATTGTCCTCTTGACGGTTGTTGTTGACCACTCTAGAAGCTTACTCATAGTTTCTGGGAGAGAGGGTTATAGGCTAGCATATAGGGCCTAATGTGCAACATATCCCTTAAAGTCCTCTAGATTTAATGTTATTTAGGAGATATAATGATGATCTAGAATTTGTGTAGGGCATGACTACTGGTATTCCAGAGAGTACACTGGTAGAGGACGATGGAGAGAGTTACCTCTCTTGGGTATCCACTCATCTGCTACCTCGAGTTCTTTATACCTCAGGACCTACTCCTTCTCAAGTAAATTGCTTGTTCTTTTCCTCTACATTTTTGAAACCATCTTTTAACTATTTGTTGTGTTGCAGCCTACCACCACTTTTTCTAAAGCTAGACCTTCTTCGTCAAGAAAAAAGGGCAAGAACTATTCTTAGTTCTCAATTTTTGCCTCATCCTACTCGTACTGCTAGAAGTGGAGCTTCTACTTCAATAGTTAGTTAATCATTACTTCCTAATGAAGTTGTGGGCATAATGACTGACATATCAAATCTGAGCTATATGTGCTATGGTGTGGATGGAGAGTTATCCTCTACTCGCCTTCACATTGAGGACAACTAGCTAATTACCTTTGAGATAGAGAATACCATGCTGGTATGATATTTTTGTTTATGTTTATTATGTTCTTTTTGACTTAATGTGATAATTTTTATTTTTATTTGGACAAGTAAAGAGAGCTCCGGTAGAGAGGAATACTTATGTGATAGAGGCTTTTAGAAGGGCTATAATTGATGAGACTTGAGTCCTTTCGATAAGTAATTTCCTATAGTGGTTAGTTTATGCAAGAGTGCATATATGTATGTATGTCATGCATTGATCCTTCATTCTTTTGCAGAGTGAGCTGTCAAGAAGGGTTACTACTCTTTGTGTGACTAGAAAGAAACTAAGAGCCTTGAAGATTTATAAAAAGTTAGTTCTCTTGATTGATGATAAAGATACTAAGGATGAGGATGATGCTGAAGAGTAAAATAGATGGCAGTCTTTATTTTTTCCTTATGCATAGGCCCAACTTTTGTATATACAAATATAAAAAATCTTTTATTTTGAATATAATTTTTGTGTCTTTGTATACAACTATTTGATAGTTAATGTCACTACCCATAATTGAACAACATTTCACCCAACAAGTGCCTTTTGCAGCAACACTTGCTTTGGAGATGCCTGATAGTTTTAGGTCTATGCAGACTTAGGTACACCAAGGTCTATGTGGACAATCTTTTTGATTGGTAACAGGCATATTATGGACCTATCTTAGTTAGTCTGTGTGGACCATGATGTCAACTCCCGATGTTTCGAGGTCTGTATGGACTTCCTTATGTGTTTTGGATTCCTTATCTTAGTAGGAAAAAGAATGGTCTATAAATACTTCCCTTCTTCTTTGTTTATGCCGTGCTTCACTATGTCTATCTCCTTTAATCAACAATTGTCTAAAATACTAGAATCAAAGGTTTCTTAGACTTCAAACATCCTTGCTCCATTTTCTACCCTTAGATTCTTAAGAAAAGTGAAGACTAACCAAAACTTTTTGAATGGCACTATGTAATATTGGGACCCTATTTTCTATGTGTTTGTCTTCAATCATTAGGAAATCACGTCAACTTTGAAGGAATTTACCACCTTTTTGAATTTTCTAATGGGTCTAGATGATCCCCTGGCTATTTCTTCTTTTAAGGAACAATATCCCATAGATATTGTCCTTCCTCTGGGTACTTCTCCTTCTATAGATCAATAATAATTTTAGGTGTGGGCCCTATCTCTTTGCAAGCAATTTTAGACTTTGCTCACAAATTTCCTATTAATTCTACGGAAAGGGCGAAGTGTATACTACTATGTATCCTTGGCAATTGGTTGATAGTTTCTTTCTTTAACTTTTGATTGGTATACATTCTGGCTGTAATCCTTATGGTGTCTTTCTAACTGAAACTATTCGATGATTAGATGTTTTGAAGCAAGGGGACATTAACTTTGTGGATAGGAGCCCACTTCTCTTAAAGGTATATATAGAAAGCCCTTACGGGTTTTCCCTCTAAATTTTATTATTATTATTATTATTATTATTATTATTATTTATTTTTATTTTTATTTTTTATTATCATTATTTATTATTTTTTTATTAATTTTTTTTAGATTTGGTTACAAGAGAAATTGGGATTGCTTGTACGTCCTTTCGAATGGCTTTGGGTGAAATATGGTTTGAATCATTATTGTGAGAGGAAGCTTGAGAAGAGATTTGATACTCATGATCAATGGATTTAATGGTTCATAACCACTGTTGCAATTTAATGGAGATATCCTTAGTGGAAAATCACCCATTGTTCTCTATCTTGTTATTGAGGTTGTGTTCCTTTAATAGGATTAACGCATGCTACATTTTATACCCTTTCTCGGATCCAACAACATTTAGCTTATTGCAAAGGATCCCTATTGAACCTTTAGGATTTCAAGGTGGACTTTTAACCTAAAATTTCTTGCATGTTTCCCTAACTTATGGAAGCATTGTGTTCTACTAAGAGATGTGCCTAATCATGCAATTAACAACAACACAAATACAAGTGATGATTACAGAGAATAGAGTCTAAGTACATTTAAAGATAATAGGACATTAAGACTAAAGATAAAATATGATGATACAACTGCTATGTTTGAAAAGAAAAGATGTATTTAGACTCTTCTTTTAGAGTTTAATTACTTGTGTGATGTTTCTCACTTAATGAAAGCTTACATATCAATGATCATGACTAAAGCATTCTTGCTATTAATTGCATTTGAAACTAAGCTACTTAATCTTGGCAAATGTATTAATTTCTCAATAATGATACTATTATTACTGATTAACCTAGAAAAGGTATTCTTGATTAGATATTTTCACTCAAATCCCTTAACTTTTACATAAAGTGCCTGATAAGTTTTGTAGCACCCTCTACCCAGTTCGTACATCAAACTTAAATAAAGAGTGCCACTATACACCGATATTAAATTTTGCATACCTGTAAAACCCGATTAATTAAATACTTTTTATTAAATAAATAATAAACCAATTTCTTGACTTATAGAGTTGTAAAAACATTAAAAATCATTTGGCATATATATCGAGGTAAATATTAAGTTCATCGTGTCAAAAATTCGGCAACATGACAACTATACCTTGACACTTCCCCAAATTTTCACCTACTTAAAAACACTTTTAAAACATCAATAAACTCATCTCTAACTCAAATGGGTCCTCCTGACCCTCCAATCACAACACAAACACAAACACAATAAGCCTTAGGCTCTCCACAATCAACAAACTCACATGCATTATCATCAATCAACATGGAAACATGTGAGAAGTAGAAAATCAAAGTCAATAGTTAAAATATTTGAGTACAAAAACCCTACTGCAAAATGCAGATTAGACCCAATCCATCTAAGATCACAAGAGCATGCTAACTATTAAATAATACATTTACATCATAATTACTATTATAAAAAGTACAAAAATACCCATACAAGGGTTATCTTCACGTCTCCTAATATGTAAAAGCTTTGGCTATAATCTACTGCCCTATTACTTATACATTGCAAATAAGCAATGTGCTAAGCTTTCACTTAGTGGTATAATCACTTTAACTAGGTATAGCTATTTAAGCATACATTTTTGCAATATGTGTTAAGTGAGTCATATCAAACCATACATATGCACACATTATGATAACAATATAATTATGCAAATTAAACACCTAGTTGCCTTTAATAACTCGAAAACTAAATATATCCATAATCACAGCCAAATTGTTATTAACTTAAATAAAATGAACTATTACGTATGAAGTATTCATACATTGGTCATAAATATACACATTCTTCATTTTACATGGTAATGGGCACACAAACATGCATTATGATCCATTACCATACAAACGTGTCATTTCTCGCATATTTTGGTTCCAAGATCCTATATGCATCAGCCTATCAATATTATAAGTATAAAACTCTTCATACATCATATACATTATATAAATGCATTTAACCCAACATTATGCCAAAAACATCCATGTCACACATAATGCATCATTTAAAATACACCTAATATTATTTTACAATTAATTATGCTATAACCACAATTATCCTTGTTATTTTAATTATTTATTTAATTTATGTCCATACTAAAAATATAACTATCCAAGGCTGGATAGTGGATAACAGGCTACCTAAAGGCACTTAAATAGTATACCCAAAGGCACAGGTATCCATGGATACAAAATGCATCAACCCAAGGCTCCCACATATATAGTGCTAAATAGTGGGCTGAAAGCCTGGTGCCTGTCGACACAAATACACATCATAACTTGAAGGCCTACTACCCAAAGGTAAACATTGCAGCTACTAATCCTAGTTGACTAGTCAACCTATCCATATGAGGTTGTCTAACTGTATAGGTATTGTTAAACTGGCTGATTATCTCAATTTTAGCCATTTTAACGCATAGCTTAATTGTTGTCATCTCATGCATACATGTATCCCAATGGCCATTTCACATCTCATTGAGGCCTAAACATTCATACTAAGCAACATGTTTTAACTAATATGTAGCATAGCCAAATTAGGCTTAAAAGAGCTTAAAAACACTAAATAGCCATATAGCCTAGGTGTAAAAAGTAAAAAACTCATTCGGCATTGCATACATATATTTTACCATTAATTTCATCATTAACATGCATTCAAGTGTCTAATGCATCAAGGTTATGCACGACAAACACATATTGCATTACTTGCCATTTTTTACATAACATCGATATTTTAATGATAAGCATGCATTATATGCCTATATCATGGCAATAACCCCTAAAAGGTTTAAGATGGCATTCAGCCATCACCAAGCATGCACACACATTATAAACATCATAATTATGCATTCGGAATGGGATTTTGGCACACAACATGATATCTGAGTCATTTACGTACATAATTCACCATTATGCAAATATGGCTTACATATGCGAATTTCTGCCTCTACATTGCCCAAGACCCTAAAATACACACATTATACACATTGACCATTATATGCCATTTTTAGATACCTAATATTACATTCATATAGTTCTAATCAAATATACACGGTCACATGACATTTATATTGCATATTAGCATTATATGGTCATTTTATCATGTATGTGAACATGTCATCATTCAAGGGTCATCCAGCCAACATATATTCACCATGTATTGTATTCATGCCATGTGATATTGTCATTTAATGATATACATACATATACACATTTATTAGGCATTATAACATTTAATGGCATTTATTGATATTATGTAACTACATGGATATGTTAAAAATTCAAGCATTTATCCCAAGTTAATGTTATTACACATACCAAAATGAGTTGCATAGGATGCTTGAAGCTAGCCTAAGCCTTCTTCTTGCCTCGGGAGGCTTGGGTTGACACCTTGCCTATGAATACAAAAGGGTATGAACTTTAAAAAATAATATAAAATAATATGCATGTTGAAAAAAATATTTCGAGCATAGATATACTCTTTACGACACCTTAGAAACCCATAAAAAATATCAAACTAAAAAAAAGTACCCGAGAGTCGAGTGGTCACTATTCACCTTAGGAATCTTCTTGATTTTTCTCCTGAAATACTTTGCCATTCCCAGTGATTTTGGTGTCTAGGGACTCATCACAGGATGCTCTTCATTTTAGGTATAATTTTTTCGAATGGGTCCCTCCATGGAGGAAGAAATCAAAGGGAGATGGGAGAGAGGGAGGTGGATGGCTTTTTGAGGAAGAGAGGGGTAGAAGAGGTGAGTTATGGTGTGTGGGAAGGAAATTAAAATTTCCCTTTTTATACTTTTCCAAAAATAATTTTTTTTCCTTCAAAAAATTAAAAAAAATTATTTTAACTGATAGGAATATCGGTTTTTCCCTATTTCTATCCCTAAAATTCCCTAAATCCTCTCAAAATATTGAGCCTAAACTATGATAAAAACCTAAAAAATTAATGCATTTTATGTCCCAAAAATTCAGTAAAAATACTTCTTAATCTCAAAAAATTCCGATTCTAAAGCCAATAGACTATTTGGAATATTTGAGCATTAGGTCGTAACATTTTCAGATTATTTTAGGCAACTTTTTATTTTATTTATGGTTTAGCTTTACCTGCAGCACTATTCACAGGACAGTACCATAAAAATCTTATTTAGTGCTTTTTAACCATCTAAATAAGTTTAGATTTGATTCAAACTTTGCCTAAAATTCTCTCATAATGAATACTATCAGTCGATACATTTAGTGCAACTCGAGTTTCAGGAAAGCACTATTTACCTCGGGAAATACTATTCTCGAGAGTCAAGATTTTTGGGTTATTATAGGTTTTCACCTTATCGGAGTGTCCTAACTTTCTCTTAAGCCTACCT
Organism: Hura crepitans; assembly: GCA_948208565.1. Taxonomy (NCBI): domain Eukaryota; kingdom Viridiplantae; phylum Streptophyta; class Magnoliopsida; order Malpighiales; family Euphorbiaceae; genus Hura; species Hura crepitans. The sequence continues at coordinate 2,150 of CANXYI010506702.1, read as the reverse complement.
ATTCGGGTTTTCAACTTAGCAAACTTTCTCTCTTTTTTTTTTATTATCAGTAGACATACTTTTTTAGCTTATCCATGTTGATAGGTTTTGAGAATTCATTGGCTTCTAAATTTGAGATCTTAACACCTTCATGTTTGAATATCTTTTTGACCAAGTGTGGACTTTCCCAATTAGGCTTGAACTTTCCCCTTGGATCTGATAATAAAGGCCTGGTTTGTTTTAGTACTAAGTCACCTTCTTATATGGGCTTAGGCTTGACTTTCTTATTGTAAACTCTAGCAATCCTCTTCTAGTACAATTGCATATTATAAAGAGCTTTAAGTCATTTTTCATCAATCAATGCCAATTGTTCATATCTATTTCTAGCTCATTCTACTTCTAGCACAACCCTATATGAAGGAACTTTAATTTATATTGGCAATACTATGTCCATTCCATAAACTAAAGAATAAGGTGTGGCTTGTGTAGATGTCCTGATAGTTGTTTTGTATGCCCATAATGCAAAGGGTAACATGTCTACCCAATCTTTATAGGTACTTGTCATTTTTTGCAAAATTTTCTTGATATTCTTATTGGTTGCTTCCACTGCCCTATTAGCTTGAGGTCGGTATGGAGAAGATTTATGATGCTTAATGTTGTATTTCTATAAGAGCTATTTAGTTTCAAACTGGAATTGTACTCCATTGTCCGTGATGACTTATTGTGGCAATCCATACTTATAGATGATGTTTCTTTCAATAAATTTCACCATCTATTTTGCCCCCAATTTGTTGAAAGCAACTTCAACCCATTTTAAAAAGTAATCGATTACCATTATTATACATCTATGCCCTCTAGCAGCTAGCCTTATTTCCTCTATAATGTCTATTCCTTATGTTGAAAATGACCAAGGAGATGATAAACTAGTCAAGTCATTGGGGGGGGGGGGGGGTAGGTCACTTAGGTTCCAATAGATATGGCATTTATGACATTTTTTTGACAAAGTTACAAAAAGCTACTTCCATGGTTAACCAATAGTATCCCAATCGCATGATTTTCTTAGCCAAGATTTTCCCATTAATGTGAGGACCACAGACTCTTTCGTGCACCTTTATGAGTATTTATTAGAACTCTAACTTGTCCACATATTTGAGCTGAATACCATCCAATTGCCGTTTGTATAACATCCCTTTGTATGAAATGAACTGAGCTGATAGCTTCTATAAAACCCTCCTATCTTTTTCAATTGCATGATCTAAGTATTGTCTAGTTTTTAGGTAAACTTAGATGTCATGATACTAGGGTAAATTGATATTGGTTTGTTCTATTGTAGTGTTGATTATGCCTACATATATAAGAAATCTCTATTTACTAAAGCACATGGGTTTAGGGAAATCTTTTTTAGTGAGGTTTGATACTAACATCAAAGCAGTTAAGGCATCTACCACATGGTTTTGTTCCCTTGGGATGTGGTGGAAAGTGCATTGGTCGAATCCTTTTGATAGATCTGTGAGTATTCTAACATACTTGCTTAAATTTTCTCTTTGATCTCCTAGTTACCCTTAACTTATTGTATGACTAACATAGAATCCCCATTTACATCAATTACCTTTGCCCCCAGCTAATATATAGTTTTGAGGCCACAAACACATGCTTTATATTCTGCAGCATTATTAGTTGCTTGAAACTCAAACTTTCTAGCTAGGAATATATGCTCACCTTTTGGATTGATGAGTAGTACACCATCTCTTGTACCCTTTTGGTTTATGGCTCCATCAAAGAACATTTTCCATCCCTTTTGGGAGATTGCCCCTAAGTATTCATCTGGAGATTCAAATTCCTCTTGCTTTCTTTCAATTGGGTGTTGTGCTAGGAATTTAATAACTATTCAGCCCTTAATAGTCTTTTTGATGACATAGGAAATGTCAAACTCTTATAGAAGTAGGATCTAACAGCTTATCTTACCTATTAGAGAATGTGCAGTCTGCAAGTATTTGAGGGGATCATATTTTACTACCACCTCCATCTTGTATGATTGAAGGTAATGACACAGCTTTTTAAAGACCCAAATTACTCCCAGATATATCTTTTCCACTTCTACATACTTTTGTTCATATGGGAGCAATTTCTTACTTAGGTAATAGATTTCATTTTCTACCCTAGATTTGTTT
>CANXYI010506593.1:0-17077 GCA_948208565.1 Hura crepitans | reverse complement strand
ATGAGTGCTTACACTACATTTACCCCCGCAAAAGATAGAAAAGAACCTTCAAAAGAGTGAATAGCTATACTGTGCACTTTGAGGCTATCCTGGTTCTATTATCTAAAACTTGCACATCATGACACTAAGACGCTGGGTATAAACTCACTATTGAAATTGATGTAATAAATGTATATAGACATTCTATCTTGCATGAGCATGCAATATGTAGTGAGTGTCATCATACAAATTTAATTCATTTCAATTATTCCTTATTTTCTAGTCTATTTTGCTATTTAGGTTCTCCTATATTATAGGTTGCCTAACTTTTTCTTTATTGCACTGTTTAACAATATCATTATGTCTAACAAGTCACATAATTTCTTTCATATAAGATTAAGAGAATAAGTCTTTTCTTATTTAGGCCCATACTTAGAAAACTACACTTTCAAACACTAGATAGTAGGATCTAGACTATGCAGTGGCCCATATTTTAGACCTCGATAGCTACACCTACCCATATCCATCCGATAGCAGGGATCAGTTCATATGAACCTCCCAAATTAGAGTGTTAGGGATCTACCCTAGTGAGCCTCCCAAGGACAGTAGGGATTAGCCCTGTAGGGCCTCCCAAATCCCAATCAACATCTCAAGTGGATAGTAGGGATCAGTCTCGAGGAACCTCCCAAATCCACAAATAAATGGTAACCAAGTATCAACTTATATAGACCTCCCAACACTCGAGTGTGCAGGGTTTACTAGAGGAACCTAGATGGCTGCACCCACCATCACAATCATACAGGCAATGGCCTAGGAGGACCAAAACCCTTTGTAAAGAATTATGATGTTTTACTAGGGATGAGAGTGGTTACTGGAGTCACCACCTGGCCTTTACACTAGGACCTTTATTCTTCTGTACTAGAAAGGTTCGAAATTTTAGATCTTATTTATGCCCTTATATTATATTGTCTATTTAAATTGTAATATTTATTAGTCCCTTATCAATCAAGCATGCATTATTTGTAATTAAATCATATCACTTTTTCATACAAAGGAAGTAAATTGCAATATTTATAGAAATAGAACATGTATATCTATACATCCAGAAAACGGGTCATTTATTAGTTGTTAATTGACCTAACAACTACCCATAATTCTATAAGAATGGGTGGTAGTTGCCTAACTCCCATCTCTAGGAGATTGGCCTTTATTGAAATGCATTTTTCATGTGACTTTTGATTAAGGAAATTCAAATTTGTTTTATTAGAAATAGTAATTTTTTAGGTAAAAAACCATTTTGATATGAAATTAAGGTTTGACATGTTAAATGAGTTATTTACTAGCTATTACAACCCTAAAACAAGCTAAAATCCATAATAAGTACATAACCAAAGAAAACAAATGATAGCACTAAAATGGTCCTGCTTCTACATCACCAAGTTCGTGCAGACATTCTGGAAGTCTCATCTTAGTCCGTGCAGACCATTTTCAGGGGTAAGTTATGTCTATCTCAATTTTTGATCTAGCAAGCAAATCCAATCAACAACTCATATGACAACAAAGTCAAACAAAGTTAAATCAAGGTTATATAAACATTAATGTATAATAAATAGAATATAAACATATTTGAGACATATGAATCAAGAACAATTGATCGTACAAATAAAGCCAACTCTAAAGAACTATCATACAATTCATCATATACAAGTTTGTGCAAACTACAACCCTCATGACAAGGAGTCTGTGCTGACAAGTTCATGCAAACTACAACCCTCATGACAAGGAGTCTGTGCTAACAACCTATCATTCCTTTTCACATATATACCTACCTTTACATATAACATCAATATTTAAATAGAATGATTCATATTTATCAAGTAGCATGTAACAAGATACTTAAAACACAAAATCATTCTTACTAGATAGAGGTCTATGCAGACTAATTTATCATGTTCACATGAGGGAAATAAGGCCATGCAGACTAACTTATCACGCTTATGGCTAAAAGAACTAAGTCTATGCAGACCTAAACATACATATAATTAGATTCATATGATGATTATTAACACAATACAACATATTTAACACTGGTTGTAAGAATCAATTCTACATCCTGCATATTGCTATGATGGACTACTCATCATGAATGGAAGTAGGGATGACAAAGTACCACCTCACTTATGTATCAATCATAGAGATCATAGGCCTATAAAACATCAATAATCATATAACGGACCTTAAATATTACCTGAACAAAAAGTCTCTTCAAGCAATAGCACAAAGATCCTAAGATTCAAGTGAGGATGGTTCATATTGCCTTTGGATCAATTTCTCACAGTTTTCTAGATGTTTTTTTGCCTTTGGAATGTGTTTAGTCCAATTGTAATTTTGAGCCTCTCCTTTCTCTATTAATTTATAGAAGTATATATACTTAGTCTTTTTAGGTTTTCCTATTTTCATCCAGAAAGGAGTCCCTATCCTAATAGAAATCTTGCTCCTAGACTAAATAGGTAGAATTCTACCTTCGAAATGTTGTTTTCATCTGTAAGTCTGTGCAGATTTATTTGTACTAGTCCGTACGGACTAAGCTTTTGGTATGCTAGTCTATAGGCTGGATTTTAGCCTCCTCATGTAGTTAGTCCATGCGAACTTAGTTTAATAGATTCGTGTAGACTTACCTCTTGATAACTTTGTGCTATGCTTAAGAGTTTATCTCTGGATATCATCATAGGTCAAAAATGAGGTGTCTACAATTGCCCCTATTTTAGTGTGTGCTGTGTATCTATAGTACATATCAAAGTATTTGAGTTAGGGATGCTTACCTATCAGCTTTTTGTACTCATACTATTGATTAGTGAGCTTTGATGTAGACTTTGATATTGATTATAGATTAGCTTATAAGGCATAAACCCGAAATGGTGGATTGGCTTAGGAGGCTGAACCCAAAATAATGGATTGGCTTATGAGGCTAAACCCAAAATGATGGATTGGCTTGTGAGCCTAAACCCAAAACAATGGATTGAACTCGGGATTGATCCAGAATCAATGGATGGAAATTTGAGTTGATCTTGCAAAATAAAATGTTAATTAGATTGTGAAAAATTATTGTGAAATAATTTTGTGCTTTGAGAGGTATTTCCTCTCCTTTCTTTCATTCTTTTAAATTTGGCAATCAGAAGTCTATATGGACATTGTTGATCATAGTCCCTCATGACTAATCTTGAAGAAAGTCTGTGCAAACTAATTTTGAGATTGACTCATGCGGATAAGGCAGAAGAAGGTCCGTACGGAATTTATTGGGAAGATATCCATGCGGACTAACAACACAAAAGTCCATACGAACCTAGCACGATAGAGTTATAACCATCCTTTTTCCCCCTCATTTCTTATTTATGTCCTTTTCTATTTCCCTTTTTCACTATTTTTCTCTCAAGCAGGTGACTTTTTGATGGCTTCTCATGTTGCTAATGCTTCTCACTCGTCCTTTTCTAGTGACAATGAAGGAACTCCAACTATCATCTTTCTTCTACCAGGCATAAGGACTTACTCCTCTCTTCCTTCATCAGAGGACATTTCCATGTCGACTGTGGTCAGTTTTGTGCCATCTGCTACCATTAATCGGCCCCGATATGCTGCTTTTGTGAATGGGGTTATGTTTCATGACCTGATCCCTATGTCAATAGATTTGATGCACCATACCTTTTTAGAGGTCTATCCTCAAGTGTGTTTTCCTTCCTCTGTGTGTCCTATTACTATTCTGATCAAGTTTTCCTTCATTTTTTGCATTGTGAAAATTTTTTGGTTCGATAAGTCTGTGTAGACCTAGTTCGTTAGGGCACAGTTGGCCCGTGCAAACTTAGTTCACTAGGGCACATTTGGTCCATATGGACTTAGTCTTCATATCTTTCTAAAACATGTTATGTGATTGTTCTGCATGATCTATTTTGTGAAGTCTGTGTGGACATATGGATAACTATTTTATGTTCGTATGGACCTAAATTTGCTTGTGATCACAGTCTGCATAGACTTTTATACATCTATAAGTGTAATCCGTGTAGGCACTGGGTTGCTTGTTAATGTGATCCATGCGGACTAAGCTTATTTGTTCTTCTTGGTTCATGCCTGGGTTGCTTTTGATGCCTACTATCATCACCCATCGCTGAGGCTACAAGAAGTGAAAGAGCTGCTGGGTTTCATTCCCTAGGATATAGCTAGAAGCATTCGATGCACTGACTTACAGGAGAAATAAGGGGAAGAGGGTCCTTTAAGCTAGTTAGAGGTTAATTAGTATACCTACTACTTTATTCTCTACCTGATCAGTACCACCCTCTTTGCCAATGTGAATGGCACGGTGATCTAGAGCTTTCTCCTTATCTTAGAGGAAGTTGATAAAATTGGCAATTGGAACTGGTGCTGCTCTTCTCTTGGGTAGATGTTCAGGAGTCTAGATATGGTTGTTCATATTAAAAAGAGCCATCAATTCATCTAGGGCTTCGTGTCTAGTGTATTGGTTAGCAACTCCCCCTTATCAGTTTATATTTCTTTAAAGCTTCTCGTGACTTTGTTATGTTTTGTCGTTTCAGGTGTAGGCTTATGAGCTTCACTTGTTAGCTCATCCTTATAAGCTGGACATGCTTCGCCACTATTTGGTGATGGATAAATGGGTTTGACCCTTTTTGGGTCCATAGAATACGGCTTCTCTGATATAGCACCCCTATTATCTTAGCTCTCAAGTCTAGACTGATGTAAGTATTTCTTGCACATTAAGTCAAAAAGAATCTTTGGTAGCTGTTTATTCACATGTAACTAATACTTACTTATATAGGTTGACTTGACTTGGTGGGTCTTTCCCATCAAAGAACTACCCACTCCTTTACACTTTATCAGAGACTTATCATCCCGCCACCTTTTGTTAACCACTCTAAAGACCTATTCTTAGTTTTTGGGAGAGAGAATTATAAGTTGGCATTTAGGGCCTAATGTTTTCCTTATTCCTCTGAATTCTCCTAACTCAATTCTATTCGAGAGGTATATAAATAATCTAGAGTTCATGTAGGGTATGACTATGGGAATTCCAAGGCCCACATTAGTGGAAGATGGTGCAAAGGGCTACGCTTCTTGGGCCTTAGCTCATTTGCTTTCACAAGTTCCATACACGTTAGGACCTCCTCCACCTCAGGTGAGTTTCTTAATTTTTGATTCATTTTTATTGCATTTCCTAACTTTATGTGTGGCATTATAGCCTACTACTATCTATAGGGCTGACCCATCATTATCAAGGAAATAGCCTAGAACTGCCCCCAATTCTCCTAGCTCTCAGTCCCCCAGTTCACAGTGGAGCTCTATGTCCGTCTATTGGTTAGACCTCTTTGCCTAGTAAGGTGATTGGCACCTTGGTGGATATCTCAAAGCTGAGTTATATGTGCAACGATGTTGATAGGGAACTGGCTAGTTCCCTTTGAGCCTGAGAACACTACATTCGTAAGGCCATTGTGCTAGCCATTGTCATTACTTAGGTCTTTTAAGCATTGTTCATGCCTTATGTTTCTTTTTTCTAATCAGGTGAGGGAAGCTCCCATGGAAAGGACTGCTCAGGTGGTGGAGGCATTCCGAAGAGCCATGGTCAATGAGACCTAAGTGCTTGTTTTGAGTAGTTTTCCTGTAATTGTTAATTTTGTGCACGTCATGTATGTTATGCATATTATGTATATTACATATATTATGCATGTTATGTTATGTATGTTATACATTGATCCTCCACTCTTCTTGTAGAATGAGCTATCAAGGTGGGTTGCTACCCTACGTGAGGCCTGAAGGAAGGTAAGAGCCTTTAAGGTGGCTGAGAAGTTTGTGATCTCCTCCGATGATGAAGACACAGAGGAAGAAGATGATGTTAGAGAGTAGCCTAGGAGGCACCCCTTATCTTTTTTCTATTTTTGTTGCCATGTAGGGTAATAAAATATGAGGTATCCCCCTCACTTTTATTGGAATAGGAATTGCTACTCCCTATTTCAAAACTTTTAAACTCGTACACACATTTTTAATTTTTAAAGTACATTTGCCCTTAGAGTTCATTTACTATGGATGATTTTATTTTCCTTTGCAAATTATATGAACTGGAGGTAGTTTAGTCCATGTGGACTTAAAATAACTTTAGTCTAGGTGGACTGAGGGTGACTTGGTTTGAGCAGACTTAGGGTGACTTGGTCGGAGAGGATTTTGCCTAAATATGGTTGCAAACCTCACCTAATGAAGATGCCAACATGTATCTTTTGGTCTGCACAGACCATGATGTTGTTCCTAGGTCCATGTAAACTTCCTGATGTGTTTTGGATTCCTATTCCTAGTAAGAAGATGGATGGGGTTTTCTGACTTATAAATATCCCATTCTTTGCCTTCTCACTTTATGCTCCCATTATGTCTTCTTTCAATCAGGACTTGTCTAAGAATTTAGAACTGAAGGCCTCTTAGGCTTCTTCTATTCTTGCCCCCTTTTCTTCTCTTAGATTTCTAAGGAAGGTTTAGATTGACCCCAATTTTTTGAATGCTATAGTGCGACATTGGGGCCCTGTCTTCCATGTTTTTATCTTTGGTCATCAAGAGATTTCTCTAACCTTAGAAGAATTTGCTACTATCTTAGAGTACCAAATTACTCCGGATACCCCTTTAGCCTTACCTTCTTTCGAGGATCATTACCCTATGGATATTGTCCTTGCTTTAGGCTTTTCTCCTATAATAGATCAAAAAAATAGTATCAAGTGTAGCCTGATTCCTTTGCTAGCAATTTTAGACTATGCTCGTCAAATCCTTATTAGCTAATTGGAATGGGCAAAGTGCATTCTACTATGTATTCTTGGGAGCTGGCTTATGGTTACATTCCAAGATGAGTCTTGTATTTTCAAGATCTTTCACCTTCTGACTACAATATGCTCTAGCCATAACCCTTTCAACATTTTCTTGGCTAAAACCATCCATGGTTCAGATGCATTGAAGAAAGGAGATATTGATTTCTTGGCTGGGAGTTTACTCCTCTTGTAGGTATGTGTGAAGAGCCTGTCATCGATTTTTGTCTTAATTTTATTATGACCCTAATTTTTGCCTAGTATGCTTGTGATGGTTTTCGCACTAGCGGGTCTGCCTAACTTTTACTTAAGTGCTCCTTTATGGATTTTCCAACCTAACGGCTTTTTCTAACATATTTGGTTGCAAGATAAGTTAGGGTTGCTCATTCCTCCACCTAAAAGACTTTGGATGAAGTATGGCTCATGCCATCATTATGAGAGGAAGCTTGTAATAAAGTGTGATTCACATGACCAATGGGCTTTATGGCTTGATATAGCTATCACAGTGCAATGGAGATGTCCTTAGTGGAAAATTAACCATTTTACTCTCTCTTGTCATGTCGACTGCATTCCCCTAATTGGTTAAGGCATGCTACCTTCTACATCCCTTTATGCATCTTGAGGCAATTTGGTCTAGTACAGAGGGTACCTTCTAAGGCTCTAGGATTTCATTGTGGTCTTTTGACTCGTCACTTCCTGCACTCCTTCCCTGACTTATGGGAACATCATACCATCCTGGGGGATATGCCTGATTATACAATTGTTAATACAAATGAACATTACAATAAGAGGATCTTGAGTGATGCTAAAGATAATAGAACATCATTATTGAAATGGTAAATTGATGACAATATTACTAATTTTGAAAAAAGACAATATATGTAGAATTTAATTACTTTTATAATCCCTTCCTTAATAGAAATTTGCATATCAGTGATCATGACTAAAGCCTCTTTGTCATTAAGTGCATTCAAAACTAATTCCATTAATCTTAGCAAATGTATTAATTTTCGTTAATAATATTGTCATTACCAATCAGCCTTGAAAAAGGTTTTCTTCATTAGTCATTCTCTCTCAAATCCCTTAATTTTTGCATGAAGTGCCTTGTTGGGTTTTCACCTTATCGGGGTGTCCTAACTTTTTCCTCAACTACCCTATTCAGGTTTTCAACTTAGTAGACTTTTTTTTTGTTTTTTTAATAGAAGTACTTCTTCAGTCTGTTTGCATTGACTAGTTCCAAGAATTTGTTGCCCTCTAGATCTGAGATCTTGATGACCCCATGATTGAGTACTTTCTTGACCAAATATTGACCTTCCCAATTGGGTTTGAATTTTCCTCTAGAATATGATAATAAAGGTCTGATCTATTTGAGTACCAAGTCACCTTCTTGTATGGTTCTAGGCTTGACTTTCTTATTGTAAGCTCTCATAATTCTCTTTTGGTACAATTGCATATGATAGAGAGCTTTAAATCATTTTTCTTCAATCAATGCCAATTATTCATATCTACTTCTAGCCCATTATGCTTCAGGTATGTTTGCTTCTACCACCACACTTAATGAAGGTATTTCAACCTCAATTGGTAGTACTACCTCCATGCCATATACCAGTGAATAAGGCGTAGCTTGGGTAGATGTTCTAACATTTTTTCTGTATGCCCAAAGTGCGAATGGTAACATATCTACCCAATCCTTATAAGTGACAATCATCTTTTGCAAAATTTTCTTGATATTTTTATTCGTAGCCTCTATTATAGCAATATCTTGAGGTTGATATGGAGATGACTTATGATGTTGAATTTTGTATTTCTACAAAAGTTTCCTAGTTTCTCCTTGAAATTGTACCTTATTGTCTGAAATAACCTATTATAGCAATCCATACTTGCAGATGATATTTTTTTGGATAAATTTTCCCATTTGTCTTGCCCCTAATTTATTGAAAGACTCTGATTCAACCCATTTCGTGAAGTAATCCATTATTACCACTATAAACTTGTGCCCCCTAATAGATAATGACTTTATTTCTCCAATTATATTGATTCCCCATGTTGAAAATAGCCATGGAGATGACAAGCTGGTCAGGTTATTAGGTGGTAGATGGCTCAAGTTCCCATATACTTGGCATTTGTGGCAACTTTTCACGAAATCGTAATAATCTAATTCCATGGTTAGCCTATAATATCCTAATCTCATGATTTTCTTTGCTAGATTCCTTCCATTCATGTGAAGACCACATACCCCTTCATACACCTCCTCAAGTATTCTTTAGGCTTTCGATTTGTCTATACACTTGAGTTGGATCTCATCCACCTGTCTTTTGTACAACATGGCTTAGAACAAGATAAACTAAGTGGACTACAAGTCCATGCGAACTACAACCCTTATGACAAGGAGTCCGTGTGGACTACCTATCAATCCCTTTCACATATATACATGCCTTCACATAAAACATCAACATTTAAATAGAATGATTCACATATATCAACTAGCATGTAACAAGATACTTAAAGCACAAAATCATGCTCACTAGATATAGGTCTATGCAGACCAATTTGTCATGTTCACATAAAGGAAATAAGGACATGCAGACTAACTTATCATGCTTGTGCCTAAAGGAACTAAGTCCATATAGACCTAAGCATACATATGATTAGATTTGTGTGCTGATTATTAACACAATACAACATACTTAACACTAGTTGTAAGAATCAATTCTACATCCTACATATTCCTATGATAGCCTACTCATCATGAATAGAAGTGGGGATAACAAAGTACCACCTCACTTATGTATCAATTATAAAGATCATAGGACTGTAAAACATCAATAATCATATAATGGACCTCAGATATTACTTAAACAAAAAGTCTTTTCAAATAATAGCACAAAGATCCCATGATTTAAGTGAAGATGGTTTGAATTGCCTTTGGATCAAGTTCTCATAGTTTTCTAGATGCTTTCTGCCTTTGGAATGTGTTTAGTCTGATTGTAATTTTTAGCCTCTCCTTTCTCTATTGATTTAGAGAAGTATATATACTTAGTCTTTTTAGGTTTTCTTATTTTCATCCAGAAAGGAGTCCCTATCCTAATGGGATTCTTGCTCCTAGACTGAATATGCAGAATTCTGCCTCTAGAATGCTTTTTCTGTAGGTATGTCTGTGCGGACTTATTCGTACTAGTCTGTGTAGACTAAGCTTTTGATACGCTGGTTCGTGGACTTTTTGGGCTTTATTTTGGCCTGTTCACATAATTAGTCCATGTGGATATGGTTTAATAGGTCCATGTGGACCTACCTCTTGATGACTTTGTGCTATGCTTGAGAGTTTAACTCTTGCTATCATTACAAGTCAAAAGTGAGGTGTTTACACCCCTAATAGCTGCTAATTCCCTAGTTGATAGGTCAATCTATCCAGTAGGTGTCTGACTAATATGGGACAATCTCTATTATTAATTCATTAACACAATTATAGGTTATTTGTCGATATTCATAATGTCACCATAATTTTCACACTAATGTGCACACTTGCACTTACACACATTTCCCCAATTACAGGTCTTTTTATGAGTAAACCACTATTCATTTGGTCATTTTCATTATCTCATTTCTCATCTCATAGTCATCCCTTGCTTAATCTAATTACATTAATGTCTCACAATATCATCCTCACAATTTCCATATTTCAAAGTTATTATTATTTTCACTAATTGACCTCACATAAATTTATACTCTTCCATCCATTTAATTGATGTATATATATTCGACCATAGTACACCACATTCTCATTACTACTAATGACCACTTTTACATACACATGCATGCTTATCACACAATACCACATTTTAGCTTACATCATACATATTTACCAGCTAATTATTTCCTTCCTTAATTTCACTCTATAAGCATATTTTATGTCTAATTTTTAGCCTACTTATATTTCCAACACATACCACAAAAACATGCACATCACATGACCTCCATGTACACCATTCGACCATATAAAATACACACACCTACATATGTATTTCTTCTAAGCAATTTATGTACATAAGTTACATATCATCATGCTAACATAATGGCATATTCACCTCATATAAATGTCCACACATATGTTCAAAGTTACACTTCCATGCACATGTACACATCCATTATTATGCACATACACGAACACAAACATTAATTACACCAATTTTGCATACCTAGGCTATGTAAGCACTCTTTTTCACCTCTTCACTCCCTTGGATGGCCTTCCTTACCAACCTTTCTTTCTTGACCTAAAACATACACATTTAGGGTTTAGAAAAATTCCCAAAAGTTATACATAACTCAAAATCAAAATGTCTCTTCATGGTTATACTTAGAACACTTAAAGCTACCTAAAACAAAAATAAAAAGAAGGACAAAAAGACTTGCACACAAAATTGGCACTATTCACCCCTTCTCAAAAATCTCACTTTGTAGCCTCTTTTTCTCACTTCTATAACTTGGAGAGGCTTTAGAAGGTCATAGAGGCAAAGAACCATATAGGCTTTGTGAACTTTAGGTGTGTTTGGAGAGAGAAAAGAAGAAAAAATGGTGAAGGGCTATAGAGGAATGGCATCAGACATTTGGGGGAGATAAGGAAGATGATAGTTCTTGGCACATGTGGCACTCCCACATATGCTAGCCTTTTTAATTAAGCACGTGGATGGCCTGGATTACCCATTTTAATTCAATTTTCTTTTAAACATTAGAATTTCAAAATAATATCTCTAGACCTCTAAAAATCCTTGACAATGCCCATTAAGGGGCTTGTAAAATTTCAGCTCAAAACTCCTAAGGCAACTAGGGTTACTATTGACCCACGTAATCTAAAAATTCCAAATAAATGTCAAATAACCTTAAAATATTAAAATTCCTTCACCAGTTGACTCATTGGAATTTTTAGGGTTAAAAGTATGATGTTTTTAGGTCCATCCAAGCATATCCTAGAGCTGTCCTAGTACAAACTCAACTAAAGTCATTATTCACTAGTTTTTAGCCCAAAATGATTTATTGGTTGTATTAAAAGTATAAATTAATTTATTATCATCATTTTTGGCCCGTCAAAGTTTTATGACCAATACTTTCCTTTTTGGCTATCACGGAGTGCCCCAGCTCTTCGAGAGACGCTATTCATGCCATAGAGGTACTTTTCATGAGACTGAGTTTTATAGGTGTTACATTTGTAACCCTGCTAAGATTGGATCACCTTCAATGTACTACATCCAGGAATTCACAGCTCTTATAGCAGCTATGAACTTTTAACTTAATGCATCTACCACCACATTAGCTTTTCCTGAGTAGTAGTCAATTAAAAATTCATAATCTTTTATCAACTCCATCAAATGTCATTACCTCAAATTCAACTCTTTCTATGGTACTTTAGGCTTTTGTGATTAGTGTAGATATAACACCTTTCAACATATAGGTAATGCCTCTATACTTTCAATGCAAATACAATTGCAACTAATTCTAAATAATGTGTGGTGTAATTCCTCTTATGTGCCTTCAATTACCTTGAAGCGTAAGCAATCACCTTACACTCCTGCATCAATATAGATCCAAGTCCATTATGGGATGCATCATTGTAAATGACAAAGTCTCTCCCCTGTTCTAGTTGATTAAGCCTTTAGTATGTCAAAGCTCACTTGGCATTTGTCATCCCATATGAATTTCACATCTCTCCTCAGTAGTTTAGTCAATAGAGCTATTATCATTGAAAAACTTTTCACAACTCTTCTGTAGTAGCTAGCCAATCCTTGGAAACTCCAGATCTCAGTAACATTCCTAGAATGATTCCATTCTAACATAGCTTTGACTTTGCCTAGATCAACTTTAATGCCTTTTACTAATGCAATATGGCTTAAAAAGGCTACCTTATTTAGCTAGAACTCACACTTGCTCAACTTAGCACATAATTGCCTCTCTCTTAAAGTCTGTAATACTATCCTTAAGTGTTATTCACTTTCCTCTTAACACCTGAAGTAAACTAGAATGGCATTGATGAAAACCACAACAAACTTGTCCAGGTAAGGTTTAAAGATCCTATTCATGAGGTCTATGAAAGCAGCATAGGTATTAGTGAGTCTAAATGGCATCACTAGGAACTTATAATTCCTATATCTAGTACAAAACCTAGTTCTTGGAATATCAGCTTCCTTAATTCATAGTTGATGATACCCTGATCTCAGGTCTATCTTGGAAAATACATTGGCACCTCTAAACTAGTAAAAGATGTCATCAATTTTAGGTGACGGGTACTTATTCTTAACTATCACCTTATTTAATTGTCTGTAATCAATGCACATCTTTCTTCTTTACAAATAGAATAGGTGCTCCACAACGTGAAGTGCTCGACCTAATAAAGCCTTTATCTAACAATTCCTATAGCTGAACCTTTAATTTTTTCAATTCTATTAATGTCATCCCGTATGGAGTAATTAATATGGGAGTAGTACATAGATACACCTCAATCTCAAAATCTAGCTCTCTCTATAGTGGTAAGCCTGCTAGCTTATCTCGAAACACATCAGGGAATTCTGACACTATAGGTATCTAATCTAAGCTTGGTGGTGTGTTATTGGAATCAATTACATGAGCTAGGTAAGCCTCACATCCCTTCCAAATGAGTCATCTAGTCATCACAACTAAAATTATGTTAGACAAAGCGTTCCCCTCACTAACTACTTATTGGTTTTTCTCTATCCTACATAGCAAAAAAAATTAAAATTTTTTGGGAGAAACTAGTAAAGATAATATACCTAGATAATTTAAAATTCATTCTAAACTTTAAATCTAGCAGTGTTTCATGATTTACCGTAAAAAGATGACAACAGATTCCTTTCGTGAGCTTTTCTCATCAGGCTGCTACAAACCACATTGATCCGCTTCAAGGAACACCTTTAAGGTACTCAACACAAGATGTCTTTAGAAGAGATCAACTTATAATTCTAGATGCTAGTAAGAATTACAAGCAGATGATGGAAGAAGAAGAAAAGGGTGTTTTAATTGTTCTATGTGGAATTCTCTTTTAGAATTTCTCCTTATGGTGGCTATTGTAAAAAGGATTATTTATATCATAAATTATCCTTATTTAGGTTAGATTTTAGCACTTAAAACCTTCCCTAAGTCAGACCAGAATGGACCCAAGAATTGGGCCATTCACTATCCTATGCGTATAAGCCTTTAAATGGGCTTATACGTAATTTGCTTTGGCTCCACTTTCATTAATCTTATGTGGCACTCATAGGCCTCATTTTGGATTAATAATTACTATGATTTAAGGCCTTTTAAACCTTTTAAAATCGTATAAAAAATCAGATGTAAGAATATTTAAAAGTTTGGACTCAATAAGGCCCGTCTAAAAATCCTAATTTTCCAAAAACCCTAATTTTCTGGACTTTTCATTTGCAAATGGGCCCCAAGCCCATTTGCTCATTTCTTTTTCTTAATTCATCTTCCAATGATATCTCATATCATTAGAAAATTCAATCTCATTGAATTTTCCTCAAACTCCTTTTATGTGTGTGACCCTATAGGTTTCCAAAACAACTTGGCAATACACAATGAATTGAAGTCCTAGTCCAATTAGGACTTTATAGATTCATTCTTATTGAATCAATATCAATTCACTAATCGATATATCACTTGTATACAAGTCAAGAGAGGCATCTAGCCATGCATCATGACTACCCAAGTGCTAGAATGTCATGTGATTTAACTTAACACTTCCATATATAGTTATGGTGCAAAAAACTCCTTTCACCATCTTTTATCTCATCCAAGTTTGAGTATGGACTTGTGTCAACTTATAGCTTAACTAAGTATGTCTGATTAAGTCTTAGACATATTGTTCTAATAATTTCACCTTTATTTCCAAAATGCCCTTAGTGTGTAACACCCCTTACTAGATTCCTGAAGAAACTTGATAGGAAATGCACTTCCCATTAGGTCACCAACCTTAAAATTGCTCTAGACCCGCACTCTTTAACACTTATAGATTTTTATTATTTTTTATCTAGATAGATATTGCCTAGATTCTTATCTATCACTTAGACATTACCATTTAGGGTATATTTAACCTATAAATCCATCTGATAGTCCATTTGAGGTTTACAAAAATTTAGGCAGCACAATGGCTACCCGAGTGACATTTTAAAAATTTTGACCTGTGAAAGACACTTCTAATAAACTCAATTACATCTCCTGTCACCCTCTAAACCCTTTTGGTCCTCCATTATCATTAATATATCACCCATAGACATTTAATCAACACATAAGGCCTCAAGCCTAAAAACAACATAATTAGACAAAAATTAAATATTCAGAAAAAAGGCCCTGTTATACATCACTAGTTTTACTTATAATGATAGACACTAATAGCTTTTAAGCTAGCTGGACCCATAACCTATAGTATTTACATGAGTGCCTACTAAAACCATTAAAAGTAAAAAGTTTTATACCCTTCAATGCTTCTACTGCTACATTACATAAAACTAGAGGCTGGACTGCTATTTGCTATTACCTATGCACCAAAACACTAGTACACTACGTATGAAACTCAGTGGTGAATTTAATATAATAAAAACATGTCAATGCAAGCACACATATGAATCAGACATGCTATGAATGCATGAATGCAATATGTCATAGCCATGTTGCAAAATATTATTATTTAATTAACTAGTCTCATGATTAAGTTATTTAGACTTATGTTATTCCCATTCTATCATTTATTTTAGTGTTACTATTAGCTATCATCAGGTAAAATATTCAATTTATTATGTAGGCCTGACTAGATAAACTACACTTCTAAACATTAAATGAAGAAGGAACTCAAACTGTGCAACGGTTCTGCATTCTAGACCTTGACCTCTACACCAGCCCTAGTGCAGTGGCCCATCTTATAGAACTTGACTGCTGTACCGGCTTAGACTGATGAATAGGTAGTAATATCAATAACATAGTGCAGTGGCCCATCTTATGGTCTTAGACTATTACACTGGCCTAGTCTAATAGATAGACAAATATCAATATCATAACATAAAGCATTGGCCCATCTTGTGGACCTCGACCACTACATCGGCCTGGTATAGTAAATAGACAAATATTTAGTAGCTAAAAATCCCTAGTTGATTGGTCAACCCATCCAATGGGTGTCTAAGTAATGGGCCAACTATCTTTAATTTATGTTTATTTTCATACTGATTATCATCTTAAATTATTTATAATTAATTGACAGACATATATTATTTATTTTCCACGGTCAAATTTTAGTTGGAGAACTACAGGTCACTTTATTACCGGATAGTTATAGGTCCATTTTTAATAAGGCAATTATAGGTTTCTTTTTATCCATTTAAAAACATTGTCACAAGTTATTCTTTATATTTGTGTCAAGTCCTTATTACAAGTCATTTCTACATAAATATTTTCCATTACATAGTTACAAGTCTGTTTTATTTTTAAGGACACAGTTATAGGTCAATTTCTATTTTCCTTAGGCATTTCCTCATGCCATTTTAAGCTATGTTAACATGCTATTCCAAGCCACAAATACCATTATTCCTTTTAAACCAATAAGACAACAATAATGGCCTCACATTGTCATCAACGTTAAGTATACAAAATGCCCAAATTTCTTGTCTCTTTTTATGGCATTTTAGGTGACATTATAGTTCAATTTTTTTATTCATGCTTTACAAGCCAATTTCATGCCATTTCTCACACCATTTATTAACCCCTTTCACTTACATTAACTTACCATAATACATGCCATATCTATATGTATAATTATACATATTCCATGCCAATTCCATATCACATATTAATCATGTTATGCCAATTACAAATAGCATACATCATACCATACCATACTTACTGTACCTACCATGGCATAAATACCTCTCAGCCATTGCTTACCCATAATCATACAGATGCATTTTCCATTTTTCATCACACATACATGTCATATACCATAACTCTTGCATGCACACATATGCACACACATGACATACCACACATGCCATGCCATGACACACCACACACATGCCTCAGCCATACTATGCTCACACATATACATGTATTTTCTTATCAAATTTACCACATACAGATCTATACATATGCTAAACACATCAATTCTCATTGTATACACTATGATCACATACCACACACATTAATCACATGTCATAATACATATCTACACCTCTCGACCATATTAATTTCTTGGCTATACATAC
>CANXYI010506495.1:0-11590 GCA_948208565.1 Hura crepitans | reverse complement strand
GCCACACTAGGCACTCTTGCCCTTCCATTTTCTAGTCTCAAATAGCCCCTTCTTGGGTATAGCTTAAGTCATAATGTTTGGCATTTTAAATTTCATCAGAAGTTATACTCATCATTTCAAGCTTTACAATACATGTTATTTTACCTTTACATAAAAGTCATTTGGTTGCCTTAATAGAACATGATTGTCATTATTTTAATTACATTGTTCTCATAGGTAGATTATTTATAATCTTCACAATGTATAAGCAACTCTTTTAGTGGCATTATTCTCATATCTTAAATATAAAGCATTTGTGTGTATTGTATTTATCTTCCTTAACCCTCTTCTCGGCCTGTTTACATTTATTAACCTAAGTCTACACTTCTTGGCAATTACTACACTTACATATTGTGAATTATTAAGCTAGCATATGACTATAATTCATTACTTAGAGCTACACCTTAGGATTATCCTCCCTACGTGATCTGGCCTCTAAGTAACACTCACACACCCGATATACATAACCTTATACTATCCACCTCCTACATATGCCATTCTTTGCATACCCTTCCACTCTAAAGGGTACATTATATCACTAGTTTCATAGCACCCAATTAAAGCCTCTTTAGTCATGTTATTCCTGTATGTTATTATTGGTTCATGTGTAGCATGTAATCATTGGATTTTCTTTTGATTCCTTTGGCCACTATATTCAACAGCTAATAATATACTTTCCTAATAACTATATCCACCTCACACTACCCTCTTCTTTTTTTTTCCAATGCATATTACACAACCTTACCCTCACATTTTTTAGTTCTCCACTCAACCATCATCACTTTATTTAGTTTAATCCCTAAAAATCTCTCTCTACACCCTTTTATTTGTTACCATAACTTTTCCTTTCATTATACATTATGACACTCATCTTGCATCCCATAAGCATTCATTAATCTACTCTTACAAGAAATTAAGCACAATTAGGTGCCATCATTAAATCACACCCATACTAATGTTTCCTTTAGGTACACACCACTTCCATACACTCCCTATTCCCATACCTAAATCAACATCATAACACACCCACACGCACACATAAGTCGTAATACCAGCATCCAAACACATAGTTTTCATGTTACTAAAGTATTTCATGCCACAATCACATTAATAACACATTAGAAAATTTTAAGGCATGCTGAATTTCAAAGTTTCACACCATCATTACATCCATAACACATTAAAAGAATTTGAGGCATGCTGAAATTAGATTAAATTCACAAACCCGTTAAGTTGTCCTAAAAATCCAACAACCTTTAGCTCTTAAAAATTCTTTTCTTTGCTGACCCTCCTTATCCATTTCCTCCACTTGAAGTTGGCCTAACAAGCCATAAAATGCTCCCTTAATTTCCCCTCCTTCCAAGCCATTAAAAGGATAAAAACTCTGATAAGAGTTTTGGAAAAGAAATAGACTTACAAAAGAGAAAAGAAGAGGACTCCCTATGAAAACTAAGAAGAATTGCTTACCCAACACTTGTTACTCGATCACTTTGATGCCTTTTCCACCCTTACACATGATTTCTCACTTGAATTACTGTCCCTTGGTGCCAATTTGGTGGATATACAGAACTAAAATCATCCTTGGATAGGGGAAACAAAGAAGAAAACATATTAGAATTCTTAAAGGAGAAAGTGGTAGGGGAGGAAAGATAAAGAAATAAAAAATTGTTTTCTAATAGGAAAGTGGTGGCCAAATGGCTACCATAAATTTTAGACATGTGGTTCAATGGCTAGAAAAGGTTGAAGCAGCCTCGGTTCATGTTTCAGAGTTCTTGAGCACCCTAAAATTCAAATTCTCAAACATAGGGGCTGCTAACTTCAGGGATTTTTAAAAAATCACATAGTTATAAAAAAAATGCACCGTTTATTCCTAAAATCATCATTTGACCCCAATTTCATGTCTGTAAAATTTCCCAATGAAATTCCATCGGGAAGCACTCGAATTAAAAATCAAGTGTTTCGCAGTAGAACTTCAAATATTTTTATACGGCCACTCAGACCTCCAAAAATTGTCATATTTGTTGCTAAAATCCTCAAATACATTCAATTAGAGGCACACCAAAATTCATGGCCAAATTCCTTCAGGAACTAGGCTAGCAAAATTTTGGGAAAATCGCAGTTCTACTAAAACTCGAAAAATGCCAAATGACGTCAAAAAATTGCATCATTTATTTTAAAATTCCTTATTAAATCCCAATTGCATGCTCATAAATTTTTGTGGCCCAATTCCTTCAATAGGATAGTTTCCAGGCTACCTCAATTTGCATGCCAAATCAAAAAAATCACGAGATTTTGCAAATGACCTTTGATTCTAAAAATTCCTTTACCATTGGACTCAGTGAAATTTTTAAATTTCAAGGTCCACTATTTTTGGGCCTGTTCGGGCACATCCCAGGTCATTCCCGGGCCTACTCGATCTGAGCCTGCACCTACTAATGTACGGCCGAAATTAATTTATTGGTTTTGCTAAAAATTTTATTAAGATCATTTTTACCCTTTTTCAAGCCTATGAAGTTTATTGGGAAGCATGCCCTACCTCGGGTCTCATGCTAGTGACTCAACACACTAGGTGCCTTTTTTGGGTCTCGAGTGCTATTCTTGAAGCCTTAGTGCATGGGAGTTAGAGTGCCTCTGTCTAGGATTGATTCTTATAGAATAGCTGCACTGCAATGAGGTTGACAAGTGAGTAATTTATCAGTAATGATTACACTAAGTGGATAAACCCAACTGGAACAAAAGAAGTTAATAATAAGTCATACCCCACTATTAATCAAAGGACTAATAAGTTGGATGTTGCTATATGCTAATCACCCACTCAAGCCTAATTATAATAATTTAGTCAAATAATACTGGTATTATTACTGCAAGTTAAGGGAATTGTTAAGATGGGCAACAGAATTGGGGGAGATGTTTGTGCCTTAAAAAGGGAAGTGCAAATAAATGATAAATTCTCCCTATAGAAAAAGCAAAATCTATTGGGTCAGCTTAGATCAGGCCTTAATATCAGGAGTAAAATAGGGATATCTAAATATGATTTGGGCATTAAAACATAGATTTATACCCACTGACTGTCCATGTTATAATGGCATTATCGAAGAAAGTGTGGGAATAGGCTAAAGAGAAATCCATTTGATAATAGCCTATTAACTAGATTTGAGGCAAAATTGGAATTTAGTGGGAAATGAAGTGGTGAAACACATCAAGGAGAATATGCTTCAAAAGTACTATTGGCAAGTCATGCTTAACTAATGTGGCAAATTGGAAAAAAAAATAGAATTGAGATAGTACATACCTTTATGCTTGAATAATATTAACCTATCATAAAAACTTGAAACTTAAATATACAAGGCTAACCATGTGAAATTAAGAATGATACTAATTCAACTGTGGTTGTATACGGGAAGTATATGTACCTTGCCAATCAATAAGTTATACATAACTAAATTACTAGCCTTGTTGGGAATTACTAACTCTAGCTATATGTGTATGCACTTCGAAGAATATTAGAGAATATTCATATTTTATAGTTAGGAAGTTGAATAAGAGACATTTAAAATATTTAATAAGATTAGTACAAATGAGTGTACCAATAGAGAAGCACATGAGTAAAACTCAGTACGGATAGAACAAGGAAAAATATATACATAAATAAATAAAAGAGTGGAATTAATTTGATTACTGCCAAGATCTCTACAGGTAAAAGCCATTTTTTGTTCTTTAGCTACATTCATTACTGGGCTCGAGCATTTGCATTTTGACATGGACTACATATTGGCATAATCTTCCATCATTTTAGCATTTGCATTGTAATGTTTGCACATGGCATATTGATAGCCTAACTATGAGGGGACTTGGCAAGAGTCAAAAAAAAATCAAACCATAAGTAAATAAGGAAGTAAATATTAAGAGAAAAGGAAAAAAGGAATTAATGAATTAATCTGATACAATAAAATATCGTGGAAAAAATAATAATATATTTACCATTTTACCCTTAAGAGAGGAAGATTGTAAAATTTCACCTAAACAGTGATGAGTACCTAAAGCATTATAATGGATTGTGAGCACCTAGTAAAAAGGGCTCAAGATAGCGACTGAGTGACTTCTAGTACTAAGGCATCCAAGTAATGTAATGAAATATGTAAAGTTGAAGCCGCACTATTGGTGGCAGGCATAAACCAAGTGATCACCATATAGATATATGTATGACTGAACATTAGATTTATTAACAAGTAAGTCAGGGTATCAGATTCTTTCTAGACTATTAATCTTTGTAAGTAATAATAGATAGATGCAAGAAGGATTACTATGAGCATGTACAAGATGAATGAAATGGTATGTTATATCATGCGTAACTAGGGTTAACAATATTTTACTAGGAAAGCAATATGCATATATATGGAAGAAGTAGAATGACAATTTCGGTGTAGTTTGTTTGCGACTTAAAATTGATAATATGTTTCCAAATGATTGCAATCATGTTAATTTATGGCAAAGTAATTTCTTTTGAACCAATAAGTTATAAGACCCCATAAAGACATAAAGATTACGTAAAGACCTAAGAAGTAAATAAAAGCTCAAGGTGGTGTCCAGAACTAAACCGAGCAATTTCAAGGATGAAAATTTCTAAGAGGGGAAGATTGGTAGTGCTTGTGCATTAAGGCTTTGGGAACAATGCCCGAGACTTTAACCTAATGTGTCGGGGCACTGGTATAGATCCCGAGGTAGGGTATGCTTCCCAATAAACTTCAAAGGCTTAAAAAAGGGTGAAATTGACCCCAATAAAATTTTTAGCAGGACCAATAAATTAATTTAGGTCGTACACTAGTAAGTAGTGGGCTTAGATCAAGTCAAGGTGGGAATAAGTCGGGATGTGCTCGGATGGATCCAAAAATAGTGGACCTTTAAGCTTAGAAATTGCACTGAGTCTAATGGTGAAGGAATTTTTGGAATCGGAGGTCATTTGCAAATCCTCACAGTTTTTGAGGTTGGCATACAAATCGAGGAAGTCTGAAAGCTATTTTATCAAGGGAATTGGGCCGTGAAAATTTATGAGGGTACAATTGGGATTAAATAAGGAATTTTAAAACAAATGGCACAATTTTTTGATGTTAGTCGGGATTTTTTGAGTTTTCAGCAGAACTGCGATTTTACCAAAATTTTGCTAGCCTAGTTCCCAAAGGAATTTGGCCATGAAATTTAGCATGCCTCTAATTAAATGTATTTGAGGATTTTAAAAATAAACGTGACAATTTTTAGAGGTCTGAGTGGCCATTTAAAAATGCTCGAAGTTCTACTGCAAAACGAGTTGCCGCAAAACATTTGATTTTTAATTCGGGTACTTCTCGATGGAATTTTGGTGCAAAATTTTGCAGACAAGAAATTGGGGTCAAATGATATATTTAGGAATAAGTAATGCATTTTTTTTGATAACCATGTGATTTTTAAAAAATCCCCAAAGTTAGTAGCCTGAATGTTTAGGAATTCGATTCTCAAGGTGCTCAGGAACCCCGTAACACGAATTGAGGGTCCCTTTACCCACTTTAACAATTTAGTCACGTGGCCAAGCTTAGGAGAGGACACTTGGCCACTCCTTCTCACTCTACCCCTTCCATTTTTTCCTCTATCCTTCATGAAATGCTATCCACATAGGGATAGCATTTCTTCTCATTTTTTTAGGCTATCTAGCCTACCTCTTACCCTATAAAGCCACTCATAAATCCCTTAAAACTAGTAGTTGAAGAAGCTTGAGGTGGATAACCCTTATTAGCAAAGGAAAATCTCAAGGAGGGAGCAACAGGGAAATTGAATTCCTTGGACAGCAAAGGATTTTAAAGCTAGAGTAAGTTAATTTCCTGAGTTTCTATTTTGGCTTCTTGGAAGCTTTCCTTCTCTTAAGCTTAATCAAGATTCTATGGTGATCTATGTGAAAGAAAATGATGAAAGACATCAAGGGATACCAAGTGCAAGTGGAAAGGAAAGCAAGATGATGAATGATGAGAGAGTGAAAGAGCAAAGTAACTATTGGAAATGGAAATCAGGTTTTTGAATTTAAATATATTAATAGTATGCCTTGCTCTTCCATTCCTTTTTTAGTTTTTCATTTTGTGGCTTGGTATCATAGGAGCAAAAACATGGTAACCTTGGGTGAAGAATTAATAAATATTATCATATGGCATTATTGGGTATCATAGATAAATTATGTATGTGAGCTTAGTTAGAGCTATTGGGTGTGTGTGTGCATTTTGATCATTATTAAAGGACATAAATTATTGGTCAAAGTGTGATTTGGTAGAAATAGTCTAAAGATCATATGAGGAACACGTGTATAATTGAGAAGAACTTATGTAAGGGGAGTGATATCTTAAAAGAGTCGAAAGGTGTAGGGGTTATGACCAGCCCTCTACTTGCTATTATAGTTCGGTAGTTAGATATGTATGGTAGTGGAATGGATGAGTTATGTGTGGGAAGGTAGGGGGAGGAACTATGTATATAAGGGAGAACACATCTTTTGGCCGAGAGGTACCCCTTTGGTACCTTGACTAATAAGGCACTTGCATTATATGTGTATGAGAGAGGTGGATGCCTATGTTGTCATGAGTGAGAAAGTGGTGTATGGCCTGAAAATATTCATACAAGATTAGCATTGTGTTGATGATATGATTGTGTAATAATCTATGGAAAGCATACATGCATGGAGGGTGATTATTAGTTGAAATAATTTAAGGGTGAGGTAGCTACACTAAAGTTGTTAGATGATAGAATAGACTTGAATTTGTGACCTCTTATATATGTATTATGGATTAAATTGGGACTATTCTGAGGGCATTTTGTGAAGTATAAAATAGGAGGGGATGCATGGGATAGGATACACACACACACACACACATATTAAACAACCACCTAAAGCCTGTATGTATATCAAATAGTACTAAGATAAGGTTGCTTGTAGGTAAAAGTATTTATGCCACCTTTAGGAGGCTAGGCTGAGAGGTAATAGAGGGACTAGAGGGTGTAAAGTGGTATACCTAATGTGAAAATTATGGTGGCAATTACAATGAATGAAAAATGTGTTTAGGTGGTAAGCCAAGGAAATAAGGTGTGCTTCATGTAAGACATAGTCATGGCCAAAATATGTAGGGACATTAGCTATAGTGTATGGGTTTTTAAATGATTGCTTGTGATTATATGCTAGCTGAATAACTCATAACCTATAGCTATAATAACTTATGGGAAATGTTGACCTTAGGTTGATGAACCTAATTAGGTCGAGAGGTCTTGTATGGAAACACTAATAGCATTTATGTGATGTAATTCGATACTAATTCCTAGAAATAGAATATGTAGAAAAGTTTTAATTGTGTATTATAAGTCAATAAAATAATATACTTATAGGAATAACATGGCGTACAAGAATGGATAACGTATAAAACAATTATAACCCTCAAATAAAGGAAAAAGGGTTAGCAAATTGCCTTAACAAAAGCATGGAAACCTTAATTTAAAGAATTAATTTGTAATGGCACAAAATGGTGCCTATATAGTACATTTTTGTGCACTTGAATTAAAAAGGGAATTGAGACTATTTTTAAGGCTAAGTGCAAATGTTAAATTGAGATTTACTTAGGCTTATAAGGGCTAAATGTTTGACATGAAATGAGGCATAAAAAGATGCCTAAATTTTAATGGCTACGAGCTTGTAAATATGACCAAAAGTTACGACCTGACCTATAACTATCCTATAAAGGGACTATTTTGGACTTTATTTAAATATGATTACTAAAGTGCACATAATTAGACTATAATACTATAATAAATTAGACATAATTAAGCCTGTAAAATAAACTTGAATTGGGCTAGAAAAAAAATAAACTTAAAATTGTCCAGTAAGACCTAAATATGACCTGTAATTGCCTAAGCCAATTTTCAACTATCAAAATAAATTTGTATATGTCTATTAACAACTTTTACACATTATTAAATGATGATTAGTAAAAGAGTGAATGAAAAATTCAAACAGCTGGTCTGTAACTATCTGGGCTAGGAATAGACTGTCAAATAAAATTTACAATTATCTATTTTTGAGTTAAGAATATTATATAAAGATGATAAGTAAAGGAATGGACGTGAAATGGAGTAAAATGGCCCATTAGTTGACACCCATCGGATGGGTTGACCGGTTAACTTAGGTTTAGCAACTACTAGTTATCTGGTGACTGAAGAGGTCTATGGACTGACCTCTATTATGTCACCTAGTCTTTGAGATTAATTGTTAGTGGCTAGAGAGGTCTATGGATTGATCTCTATTATGTCACCTAGACTTTGAGATTATTTGGTTGCTAGAGAGGTCTCTTGACTAATCTTTATCATGTCACCTAGTTATACCCTAACCCATAATTTCGCATGATGTTCCACTACTAGCTACTAATTCATTATCACTTAATTATTGTTCTTAGTAGTAGTCTTCATTCTAGCTATCCTTACTATATCTAGTTTTCATCAATAGCATCGCTTAACCTCTTTCTTTGAAATGATGTCCTATCCATTTACTATTTCCTCAGTCTTTCCTCCTTTTAGGTAGTCTCATTATGATTTCCTACATTTATTCAATTTTAGCCTTTACAAATTACTCTTTGGTCTTAGTATGTTTACTCAGAGATTTTATTTCCATTCAAGTAATTTATACCTCAAATTTTTCTTTGGTATCATTGAGTCTATTCAAATTCTTTTATCTATCCTTTATCTCCACAAGTTTGGGAAGAACTCCCAACCACTGAATAATGGGATTACAATGTGTAGTGGCCCCTATTTTAGGCCTTAGCTGCTGCACTAACCCCTATAGTCCGAGAACCGAACGAGAAGTAGAATTTTACCATGGCCCGTATTATAGACCTCGGCATCTGTACATAACCAATAGTGGATACTCAGGGACTTGTCTGTAGACCACTCCCTATATCCACAATAATAACCTATAGCGTAGGGGCTCCTCATAGAACCTCGGCAATTGCACTTGCTACAATCAATACATGGCAGTGGGCCCTAGAAGGACTGTACACCTAGCAGCTACTAATCCTTAGTTAATCAGTCAACCTATCTAGTGTATGAACAACCATGAATTCTCAGATTTTCCCTTTCCATTATTTATTGTAGTTATTAAAATCATTATTCATTTGATTCATAACAATATATCATTCTTCAAAATCATTCTTGGTTCCCTTTGTCCATAAATTTTACGTGAATATCTTTTCAGTTTTCTCAAGCAATCATATATTCTTTTTTTTTCTGACTTCACTTTAATCATCCACTTTATATAATTGTGTTACAACCTATTTCATAAAGAATCTTGTCTTATTTCCATAAGCTTTAATCAATTATTCCATGTATTTTATTTTACATAATTCATGCATATCCGTATCGTAACATAGTTCTCAAATTTAGTAATTTTACTTCTTTCTTACTATTCTTTAATGATACTTATTTTCTACATAGTTTGGTAATTTACATAATATTTATTATGGTTTCCTTATGAGATCTATCCCGTTTTTAACTCCTTGAATCTTTATTAGTTATATCCCCTTCTCCTATCCTGAAGTCATTTATACTTTAAGTTTAGTTTCCTAGATTTTATCCATAGTTTATTATACATTAACAACTTCTTTGTGCTATATATATTTTCTTTTTTTTTTCAATTTATCCCTTCAGCCTTTCAGTCATTTATCAGCTCTGTATTCCATTCAGGTTCTAATTTAGCCAAATTAATTACTCCTCCACTGTTAATATTTATTCTAGCTATATCCAAACTAAAAAGACACAGATTTTAATTTATTTCATCCGGTCGTATTTTTTCGGATAGTTACAGGTCATCATAAATTTTAAGACATTTACAGGTCATTTTAGGTAACTATCACTATTCATTTAGTACATTTTTTTTCTTATTAATTTATTAACCTATTTTCTTTTCCATCACCCTAATCCCTTCTATCATATGTTAGTTTATCCTATCCAACCTTTACATTTAATTTACCATATAAGGTCATTAATTCCATTAATAATCCTAGCCATTTCTAATTAAATTCAATCTTTTTATATGATATTTTCTATTTCGCCATTTTACATTCCATTCTTTCATGCCTTTCCACCACATACATCATTTAAGTTCCATATCTTATCAATTCTCCATATATCCATACCATTTCATGATCCTTACATGTCATATATCATACCATCATCATATTCTCACATGCCAACCAACCATACATACTTACTCATGACATGGTATACATGACATGCACATAGTCATGCATGCAACCCCTACCTACAGATCCAATACACATCCCTATCATCCTATCTCATCAATTTACACACCCTGACATGTATTTCACATACTCACATGCATAAATGCCCATAGAACTACAACTTTCATACATGCACCCATATTTCTATATCATGTTTTTCACATTATACATGATAAGTTTCAGTTAATTTCACTTACAGCATACTCCTTGTCATTTTGAATCTACTCCAGAACCATTGGATTCCTCTTTCTCCACCTTGAAGCATCCTTTCCAAAAATTCCATATTAGGTTTTCCACTTTGAAAAATTCTACAAAATTCCACAGAGCGCCAAATTTAGATATGTTTCTTCCTTTAACATCACCATACTCCATACTATGGATGATAAATAAAAACTCAAGAAAAAACCAACTTACTCACCAAAAGAGCACTATTCATCCAGTGCTTATTTTTCACTTTCTAGACCTCCTTTCTTCATTTTTTCACTTAGAGTGTCTTCAGGGGATCATGGAGGTCCAAGACCATATAAATTTTATGTGTTTCTTTGGTGGGAGGAGAGAGGAATGAGCAACCAAAAATGGTGGAGAATATAGCATAGTGGCATTGGCTTTTGTGGGAGGAGGAAGAAGATGGCCACTTTTTCAACCTATCCTCCCACACACATGTCTCCTCTAATGTATGTGTAAAGTGGATGGCCACAATCACACCATTTGGCGATCAGATGATGCAAATTAATCTCATTTATGATTTTAACTTGGAAATTTCAAAATAATTTCCATACACCTCTAAAAGTTACAATTTTAGTCCCAAAAATTCTCAATTATATTCAATAAAGGCCCTGCAAAATTCCATCCTGAAACTCCTTCAGGAGCTAGGGTTACTATTCACCCTATGCCAATTTTAACCTTCAAAAATTTATAAAATATTCCCTAGACCTCCAAAAATATTCATTCTAATTTTAAATATCCTCGCTTTAGGCCATGAAGGTCCATGTAAAATTTCAGGTCAAAAAGTCATTAGTTGACTTTTTAGCACTATTCATGCACTAGAATAAAATATTCCAAAAAATATTAAATGACCTCAAAAAATTATAATTCCTTCTCCATTATACTCAGTGGAATTTTTGACATTCAGGGTATAATATTTTCAAGTCTATCTGGGCACTTCTTAGAGCTATCTCAGAACAACCTCATTTTATTTCTACATATACTAGTTCTTGAACTGAAATGATTTATTGGTTTTGCTAAATTTTTAAATTCAT
>CANXYI010506483.1:0-21613 GCA_948208565.1 Hura crepitans | reverse complement strand
TATTATTATAAGTATTCAAAGCTGTGTACAGCAATATAATGTCTAAGTGGTTGAAAAATTATAATAAGCATGAAAGTGAGGAAAACTATTTTAATAAAATCTAAAAAGGCCTTGAAGGCCAAAATTTTACATAGTATGTTAGAAACTCAGAGATTCTGAGTTCATGAGTCATAAATGAGTCAAAAAAATGACCTTGAAATGAATTATATAGGGTGATTACTAAGTTGCATATGATAAACCTAAATCACCTAATATGGCTTAATGGCCTATAATGGGCTATACACTTAATGTTTAATGAATTGTGTAAAATTAGTGTATGCATGTTTTCAATTCATACATTGAATATGATTATGAAAT
The DNA here is from genome assembly GCA_948208565.1 of Hura crepitans. Classification (NCBI taxonomy): domain Eukaryota; kingdom Viridiplantae; phylum Streptophyta; class Magnoliopsida; order Malpighiales; family Euphorbiaceae; genus Hura; species Hura crepitans. The sequence continues at coordinate 21,256 of CANXYI010506483.1, read as the reverse complement.
ATAATATGAAAGAGGTGGAGTTTAAGATCTAAGAGAGTTTAAAACCCGATATGGGCTCTAAAAAGGCTATAGAGAGCACATTATGCATAAGTTAGAGATTTAATGAATATAAGGGCATGAATGGAGTTGAATGCCATCATGACCTTGAATTGAGCATGTAAATATGGAATGCAAGTTAAAATCAACAATTGAGGTAGATCAAGCTTGTAAATGTGGAAATGGCATAATGTGTTGTAAAATGAGCATAAAAGCTCAGAATGGTGCTTTCAATGTAAATACACAATTTTAGTCACCTAATGGATAAAATATGCATATTAAAAGCAATATTAATTTATTTAAGATGGTGAAATTAAATGTAACAAATTTTAGCCCATAAGATGCAACAACCTAGGAAATAGGTAGGTTAACCAATCAACTAGGGGATATAGCATCTACCAGGTCACTTCAGTGCTTAGATGAGGTCCAAAGGTACATTTATAGTCTTCCTATAGGCATATGTGTTGGGATCTTTAGATCTATATAGTTGTCGCTGTGTAAGTCAAGTTAGACACTGCACTATACTAGTTTAGTGGCTATTAAGTCTAAAATGTGGGCCACTACACGACATATATCACAATGCTAGTGCAGCCACAGAAGTTGAGTTAGACACTACACTATGTTGGTGCAGCAGTCATCATGTCCAAAATATGGGGCATTACATGATTCATAATCTGGTTATCCATAGGATTGTGGTACTCTTTCATGGGCATAAGCAAAAAAAATGGATGGTAAAATAATATAAGAATAATATTATACAAGATATGGCCTTAAGTACATGATGTAGTTATGTACGATGTAAAATGGTTCTATATTACAAACATATGTTCATATATGTTGCATTAGCTATGCATGCTTGTCATGGAATGGTTTATGCACAATGTATGTCAAATTGTGTTCATTACGCTATATTACTCTATATATGCATGATGTATTTGTTAAAAAGGCATTTCATGAAAATGAATGTAATAAACCTATGTGATGTATGATGATAAAGTTAGCACATATTATCTCAATTTCACTACTGAGCATTATGCTTAGCATGTAGTTTGTTTTACGATGTGTAAGTACAAAGGTTTTTTATAACAGAGCCTTAGGACATTAAGAAAGCTGAAGTGAAGATTTATTTTTGGTAACTCGACCTTTTTGTAATAGAAGTAATGTATAGGATTGCACTTAAATATAATTATTTTGTAACTAAAAGAGTAATTAAATGTTCTTTTTGGTTTTCAAAATGAATAAGCTATATTAAACCATGTGAATGCATGTTGTGTTGTATGATATCTCTTCTTGAGGTTGAGATATCACACTATGATTAAATATTGTTAGAGTTATCAGATGGATCACATTGTGATGTAAAACATTTGTGATTGTACATAGAAGTGTATTTATTCATGTAGGTTGACATCAAAAAATTTGGATAATGCCTCGTATAGTCTTTATACTGGCAAAATTTTAGCATAAGGATTCCTAGTTTTAAATGTATAACACAATTTTTAAAAGTTTTTAAAAACCCATATTTTTAATTTATTGTCTTTTATAAAGAATGTTAAATATTAATTGATTAGGTAGATGAGTTTGATATCTCGATATGTATGCACACCTTAGTCAGGTTTAGCATTCAGACTAGGTAAGGGGTGTCTTAAGTTCCTTCTTTGTTTCTATTTATATTTTAATTTTAAGTATTTAGGATTTACTTGCTAATTTGCTTGTGGTTAGCATTCATAAGACCATCTACACTTACTTTACACTGACATGATAACCTTTATCCTCATTTGAGTAAAAAAAAATCATTCTTTATGTTTTTGTATTATTATAACTTTTACTTCCATTTTGATTGATCAAATACTTAATCACCATTTTCATGATTTGAACATTTTTTTTATTGCATTCTCCCTTTTGCTTTGAAAAGTCATTGTTTAAACCTTTAAATCTATTTTTCTAAAACTACATTTTCTATTTTTATTTATTTCTAAATCAAGATTTTTAAATCTAATAATGGTAGATGCTTAAAAGAAATTATTACTTTAACTTAGCCTAAATGTTTTATCCTTTCTTAAAATGTTTGGCAGCATTTATTATATATTTACTATGAATTATCTAATTTATTTGTAGCTCATAAGTTACACATTTTCAACATCATTAGATAAATATATTGGCAGCTTATGATTATTTCAAATTTTTTAGTATTTTATTTTATAGATGCTAGAATCAGAATGGTTTGTTGCCTAGTTAGATATTTATAAATTAATTTTGTCGCTACAATAATAAATAGTTACCCATTTTTATGATTAAGGTGAAAATTTATGTTGATATAGCGTAATAACATGTATAAACATGAATTTGAGGATAAAATTTTGTCATATTCTACTTATTTAATAGTATTAAACCCACATACATTAGATTTAACACACTATAAAACCTTGAATTCATTAGATTATTATTACCTTCCCTATCCATCATAAAAATCAATCCTAACTTTTATGTTGCATATAGAGATAGATTTCTTGGTAACAAACATAAATAAATGAGATGATTAAATAGATTAAACTCTAGCCTCCTCTAATATTCTAGAATCAATTTTTTAATTCAAAATTTTTGAGTGAAATCATCTAGGATTAGGGATATTACCTTCTACTTTTGCTGCTTGAATCTTGTTAAAAAGCTTGTGTTTTCCTCCATTTCTAAGCTTCTACTTCTACTTGTTCTTTTTTTGCTATCACTCTTTTACTCTCTTTATATTTGTTTAGCATACTGTCCTCCCTTTTCTATGTTCTAAATAATTCCTTATATAACCATCCCTTTCTACTATTTATTTTACTATTGTGGTAGCCTTTTAACCCAGTCTACTTACTATAGTAAGAGAAATTTTCAAGCTTTTCCATGAAACAGATGAGGGAGAAACGGGTTTTATTGCTAAGCCTTCTAGGCAAGAATTATCAGAAGCTATTGGATTGCTTGTAATAGTTGGTTAGCAAGAAATAGGCTATTGGGTTTATTGGATGTGTGGATTAGATTATTGGGTCTGGGCCTAACCATTTTTCCTTTTTTTCTATATTTTTTGTATTATTATTTTTTATATTTGTACTTGTATTTTATTTATTTGTAATTATATTTTTATTTTTTTTAATTTTATCTACTTAGCAAAAATATGTCTAATTAGTTTTATTATTCTTATTATTTAATTTTCACTATTACGATTCTCTGTTTAATTATTTTATTTTGATTGTTATTTCAATAGATATTTAATTATATAATTATTGAACAAAATAGCAATAATAATTTAGCATTCAACAACAACAATAACAAATAATAATAATAATAATAATAATAATAATAATAATAATACTATTATATATATAATAGTATTAATAATATTTTATAAATAATAGCATATGTAATAATTCCCTTTTTTTTAATATAAACAAGTAAAAGTAGAAAAGTTATCTTATATCAAGACTTCAATATTAATTATATTGATTAATTGATATAAAACCTTAATGTTGTTCATTTAATTTGGAGTAAAATGGGTATCTGCACATCCCATTATACCATTCTCATTTTCTCAACACACATTCCTTTTTTTCATATTACATTTCCATGATCTCCACCAACACATTATCAAACAATCAATGTACATTACCATATGCATTATATTAACACACATTATGCATCACACGTCTCATTACATAACATTCACATGTTTTACGCCCACATTCTCAATAGTTCACACATTCATCGATACATATATTTCATGCACATTATATTCATGTATTTAAGCTTAATGTACCTTAATTATGTCAATTGCACAATAAATTCAATAATTCCTATTATGTCCCTATTTTTATATACAATGTAACCATTACTCTATATTCATCCTTTAGGTCATTATCATTCCATCTTTCATTCACATTTGTTAATTTACATGCCTTAAACAATAATATACCCTAACCTATAATATACCCTAACCTCTATTTTAGGGTTATTCTAACCCCTAAATTCATGCCATTTACATAAGGCACATAGTATGGAAATTTCACAACATGCACACACACTCATATTTTTTTATTGAATACACATATAAAGAAGTTATTTGGCATCCTGATTACTTCTCTATAGCTTCTCTTTGCCTTTGCTATTGCTATCCTCTAAGTTCTCTAATTTCCATAATAGGGAATAAATTAGAAAAATTCATCAAAAAATCTATACTCCACCAAATTCAAAATTAGTGCTAGATTAATAGTCTAAAGCATCCCTAATTACATAAAAAATTCTAGGATAGAGTTCTTAGGATTACCTCTATTTAGAAGTTTAAAACCATAAATTTTCAAATGTCTCTTTTTGCCTCCAAACACCACTTTCTAGCAAAATTATCCCTAAAATTAGCTTTTAGGGTAGATATAGATTATTTTAAGTGTATAAAGTGTGAGATTTGGTGGTGATATGAGGAAGAAATAAAGAAAGAAGAGAGGAAAGAGAGTGCCATTAATGGCATCAACCATGGGAGAAAATGGGGGAGGAAGATGATGGGTTAATCATGTGTACATACACTATTTATATTAAGACCATGGATGGCCACAGTCACACCATATGGCGATCTGATGGTCTTGATTAATCCTATTTATGTTTTAAGCTTTAAAAATGTGATTTTAATGTTAAAGGCCTCTAACATTTCTTCTTTAAAAGCCAAAAATTAGAGAAAATTCTCAATTTAGGGACCCTTAAAATCTTGAGTCCAAAAGGTAATGGAGAAAAGGTTAACTAATCAATCTCATTTTTAAGAAATTCAAATAAAATATTAATTGATGTCAAAAAGTTTTGATTCCACCATCATTGAACTATTTGGAATTTTTGACCTTCTGATCATGCTACTTTTAGGTCAGTCCAAGCACATCCTAACCATTTTATCACTCAATGTAAAATTAGGTCACTATTCACTAGACGTTGACGTGAAAATTTTTATTGGTTCAGTGGTTGGTGCAAATAAGTTCATTTTTATCATTATTTTTCCCATCACATTTCTATGACTCGTACACCCTCTTGGCCTCCTCAGTGTGAACTAGTTACTCACAAAACACTTTTCATGCCTCGAAAAGTACAATTCACAAAATTGAGGTTTTATAGCATTATAAGTATATCAAAGAGGTAAAATGTACCTGTTATGGCTTTAGGAGAGTCTACTTCTTCTCAAACCCTGATGCCATGTAGTCTAGATAGAGGGCTAGGCTATGCTTTATCCACTATCTTAGATCAGGCTCTATGACTACCTCATACTCTATCTTCTCTGTCTCCTTTTTGACCTCTAGTAGTAGTCAGTGAAAAAGCTTAATGCTGAGAGGTAGCTACTGATCTCCTGTAGCAATCTCTCACAAAGTGCCCCTTGGCACCACACTTATGACAAGCTCTTAGAATAGTCTTCCAACAAGTGCCCCTATGCTTCTTGCCATAATGCTCACACTGGACTATTGGTATACTCTTAGTAGTAGAGGCCAGTGTCTATTACCTAGGTAGCTTGAGAATCCTGCCCAGACTTCTATGTTTGACCTTGCCTTTAATACTGTTACAACCTAAATTAATCTCTATTGAACTTCTTCTAAGTGGTGGAAGATGAACTAACTTGTCCTTGCCCATATGATCTTTTTATCTAAAAGCTCTCCAGCTTCTCCTTTTGAATCTCTTATGTGGTATAAGATGCTACCACTAAGGTAGAAAAATCCTTAACCTTTATCACTACCACATATAACCTAATGTTGTGGTTTAGTCCCTTCTTAAATCTCTTATATTTTTCCACCTTTGTAGGAATAACCTCTTTGGCATATCTACTTAGCTTTACAAACTCTTTCTCATATTCTAAATTGATATATGCTTCTACTTCATATCAATAAACTTTTGCCCCTTTTTATCCAGAAAGTTCTCGATTATATAGTTCTATCATAACTCTTCCAAGAAAAACTCCCATGTTAGATCCTCTGATGCCTTGTATTCAGAGATGGTCACTATGATCTAAATCCTTCCACTTGTAATTGTCAAGTGGCACATATGACATTCTCTTTAAGAGTACATATTAGTTGCTAAAGAATTATTACTATCATTTCAACCTAATATTCTAAGGTTACAGAATAATCATGCTCAGTGCTAATAAAGTCCACTGCCTCTATTTTCTTTACTCTTTCTAGGTAGGTCTTTTGTAGGGCCTATAGAGGTTGTGGCTATACTAGTGGCAGAGGTGGAGTGGCAATAGCAATAGCTTACCTTAAGAGCTTGACCATCTACTGGACCTAGGCTACTTTAACTTGTGTAGGTTATCTAATAGCACTTTGTATCAACGCACTTACTCACTAACTATTGAATGTGCTTGACATTCAACCTCTTCATAAGTACCCTATGACATAGAACATCTCATCTTTAATCTATATGAAAAGAAAACTTATAAGCCTTAGCATTATATACTTATGTGATGGATGATATTATAATTATGGCACTTATATGTAAACCTAATGTACCAAGGAACACGTAAACCTAAGCTTTGATACCATAAGTTATGGCACCTCTCACATAACACAATTGATAATAACCTTACTTGTACCCTTATAGCTTAAAACTTTTTATTTTTATTTAACGTGAAAACCTTTTCAAACATATATTTAACTAAACCACTTAAAGGTTAAACTATTTAGGAAATCTTTATGATGAAAATTCAACAGCATAGCGGTTGTACCGTGACACTATTCCCACTATAAATAGTAACTTGCAAGATAAATACTTTTGACAATCCATTCATAACAAACACATATACTACACAAATCCATACATCTATTATCATCCCAAGCATTCATCATTCATAACTTAATACAACATAAACCTTATAATCATCATCCATAAATATATAGATACATACATACTTACATATACATTTTATTTAGAGTCAAATAATAGCTTAACATGTTGAGGGCCTAAATCCTTTGTTACATACATATGATTGCCTTAACATGCAAAATCACATAAACCAAAATTATACAAAAAGAAGCTTTCTTTATCTTTACTCCTTAGTTGAGGCTTTAAAACATTAATTTACTATTTGTCCTACACATTGCAAAAATATATGATACATTAAGCTTGGAGCTTAGCGGTGCATCTAACATAATATATATGACAACTTTACCTAATTTGGTCGTCAGACATAAATAGAAAGTGTGCACATAAGCATGCTATCTAAACTATTACCTTTTAATGTATTAAAATATGTTTATATTAAATAAAAATCTTTGTTGATGAAAATGCAGTTAATAAAAACTTTTTGATAACTTGATTTAAAAACAAATTTAGGAATCCTCATATCAAAAATCTAGTAGCATAATGGCTATACAAAGACACTATCACAAATATGAATAGTAACCTATAATAAAAACAAACACTTATACATCATTTCAAACCTAAACCACTACTTATGTGATCTTCTTATCACTCCATATCAGTCAATAACACAAATCACAATCTCAACCTCAAGAAGTGATATCATACAAGTCCAAAACAATTTAAAGAACTTATATAAGGTTACAAAACCATAAATAGTCTTATAATTTACATTACAACATAGTTTAAGCCTCTAACTTAGCATGTATAATATATGAGCGCTTCTTTTCTATACATTTCATAATATATTATATACAGCAAAACTATACAAAAATATTATCTTTACTAGTTTGTCTTGATGCCCTATGGCTTTGGCTCAATTATTCTCCTTAAATAAACATCACAAAGAAAAATAATATGCTAAGCAATAGCTTAGTGGTGTAATTGAAATAACTTTTACAATAATGACATACCATTATTGTACATCATCATACAAACATTAATAAACATAGTTTAAGATATGTATAATTCAATTCATAAAATACATATATGCTATAACATAATAAACATAACATAAATCACAAGTTAAACCTAAATATCACATTATACCTACACATAAAATAATATAAAATCCATATTCAAAATCTTTTAAATTCATTCTATTACGCCCATATTAAGAGAACACAAACGCTATGGATAATAAAGGTGGATGGCTAATATGAACTCCATGAATCGGAAGGTCTATCAACCAATATGGATTCAAAGATTAAATATAGTATCAAACTTAGAGGTCAAGCATAACAGGAGTTTAAGACTGAGCATAGCATGAGTTTAGGATAAAACATAGCATGATGGCGATTATAACCATTCATGAATAAGAAGTTTAGCTACCAACATAGATCTAAATATAAAAAATATAAGCCTATAGGTTAGACATTTAGTTGACCCATAAACTAAACCAATATCAATAAAGGCACTAAAGTACCTTAGCAGCTGCTATAAAAACCTCTAGTTGATTGGTCAACCTATCCGTACTAGGTTGTTACTTATATGGGTGATTAACCAATTTATTTTTGTTAGACCATCTTAGTTAAGCTTAAAATAGCCTATAATTACTTTGGTTTAGCTAACGAATGACTAAATCAAAAAATTGTGTTATTAATCTTATTTTCGTGATCAAGCATATTATTTCACACAAAAATCACACATCCAGTCATAACTCATTATCATTGCTCATAAATACATTAACAACATCTCATTACCATGATCATGATCACAATATACATGTGATCATGTATCGTCCATTACATGCTTAGCATAATGCATATTCATGCATGGAAATCTCGTAAGGCCATTTGGCCACCAAGCTTCGAAGCATACATTGTCATGCCTATGTTTTGAGGATTCATGAATAGTGCCACTGGGTCTAGGAAGTGTGCTCGAGGTGCTAAGTCACTTGCATATAAATCGAGGTAGCGACACTGGTCATGAAACTTTGAGGGGCTTTAATGTGGTGAAAAAGGCAAATTTTAAAAATTTAGTAGAACCAATAATTCATTTCTAACTATAATCTACCTCTCTAAGCAATAAAAATTTTATAGGCTAGGAATGACCTAGAATGTGCCTAGACATAATAGAAAATATCAAACCTTGAAGCTAAAAAAATTCCACTAAGCCTATTGGTGAAAGAAAATTTAAATTCTGAGGTTATTTGCAAATTCTCATAATTTTTAAAGTTGGCATGCAAATTAAGGCAATTTAAAAACTACCCTATCGATGGAATTCGGTCATAAAAAATTATGAGTATGTAGAGGGGATTAAAATATGAATTTTATAATGAATGGTGTAATTTTTTGTGGTTTGTGTGAATTATGGTGAATTTTCAAAGTTCGCCAAAAAATTGAGACATTTTGGCATGGGTCTGGTGGATATAGGACCCACCCACACACTTGTTAGCTAGCCTAGGGCCTTTTACAACTAGCCACAACCTTTGACAAGTGGATTTCTCCTCTTAAACAAAGAAGACTTTTTCCTCTTTTTTCTACCCAGGTGAACAGTGCCACAACAAGGAATAATGGCCATTTCCACCTCCTTCATTTAGTCCTTTCTGAAACTTCTTGGTTCTAAAATTCATTTTGGGATATTAAGAAAATCCTTGAATAATAACCATGGTCAAAGGAGTCTTCAGCAATTAATTAAAATTCATGGAAATTTTTTGGATAGAAGTAGTCTAGTAAGGTGCCAAAAGTGAGTTTCTTGCCTTTTCTTATAGTTTTCTTAGAATTTCATGGCTGGAATTGATGCCTTGTATTGCCTAACACCTGAGGTGATGCTTGCGGATTGTGTTTAAGGGGAATTAGAGCAAAGAGGGCTTGAAGGAAGGGAGAAAGAACTTCTGTGGAAGGGCTAGAATGGAGGTTTTGGCAAGTTTGAAGTAATGTCTTCAAGTGGTAAATGAATTCTAGTATTTTTTTCATGCCTTTTTATCTCTAAAGAGAATGAAAATAGGTGGTAATGGTGTGCAAGTTAGTGGTATTTACGGTTACTTCAAAGTTCAAAGGAAATCCTTTAGATGTAATAAGAAAAGGGATATGGAAATAGGTAGGATTTGATGAGAATAGGTTTGGTATGTGTGTGTATGTTGGCTAGCCAAGAGTTTTGGCATTGGTAGGGACTTATTTAGATGAAGAATTTTGTGATGGTAAGTGAAAACTAATTTTTATGGCAAGTAATTGTATGTTATGTATAAGTAGTTGTTATTTTTGCATGTATAAGAATGAAATTACTTGTGAATTGGTAGAAAAGTGCATGTACGGCATGGGGTATGTGTGTGGCCGAGAGCTTATCTCTTATTAGTGTGTGTGCATATGGCTTGCTTAGTGTGGTCCTAAGTACTATTTGAAGTTGATAATGCATGTGTATTGGACCTATGGTGTATGAATTGTTGGTTTAGCATGTAATAAGCTTGAATAAGGCATAGAGGCATGTATGTCTAGTTGTGGTCGAGTTATACAATAGACATTTGTCATATTAAATGCCATGAGAAGGTAAAGGCATATGTGTAAATATACTTAGGCTATGGATAAATGAGTGATTGTGTGATGAACACCATAAGAATGCATGATTAAGGCTATTGGCTAGTTGTAGCCTAGAGCTAGCTTAATGGAAACAACATGAAAAAGGTGATATATGTGTGCCATGTTATGTGTACTAAAGCATGATCTTGAAAGCATGAATAGCTTAATTATTGATGGCATGAATGTAGCTATGTATACTTTAAAAATGGCACAAAAATCTATCAAGAAGTGACATGAAACACAACTTGAAAGCTACCTTAAAACTAGACTGGTAATTAAGTATAAAAAGTGACTTGTAACTTTGCCTATGAAGGCTATGGCTTGTAAGTGAGAAGCATGTTCATTTGCATACCTTTGAGGGCTATGTCTAGTAGTGGATGGTTATGGCTTTTTGAACTATATTTTGGCCTTATCAATTGCCTAAGCTTTGTTGGCTTAGGGCCTATAAACTTGATGTGAATAGTGTTGAAAATTGCACTAAAAAATGAGGTGAAATAGACCTAAAAAACTTAGTGAAAGATTGCTGCAATGACATACAACTGTCCTAAAATAACCATTACCTGAACTAATAAATCTACTGGAAGGTAAATGGAAAAAAAATTGTTAAATGCTTATGGAATAAAATCTAGCATAATATATCATAATTATTGGAAATTATACCTTTGGATATATTTTCTGATAATTCACTTGGTATAGCTTATTTGTGCCCATACTAGATCGGGCTAAATTCCAACTGTGCTATAAAAATTATAACTATCTATTTTTGAGTTTATAATATCATAAAAGGTTAATTAGTAAAGAAATGGAAACATATTGAGATTAAATGGCCCAATACATAGACACCCACTGGAAGGGTTAACTAGTCAACTTAGGGATCCTTAGTAGCTGCTACACTGTCTACTATTCAAAAAGGGCCGGTGCAACGGCATAGGTCTACATTAGGGCCATTGTACTAGCCTATTGGATAGACAACCTTCTATCCTTGCCACTTAATGCCAAAATTGATTTTGCCAGTGTAGCAGCATAGGTTTTGGAGGGCCACTGCACTAGTCTATTGGACAGACCAGTCTACTAGGCAGACATAGCCACTCTATCATTGAATTTCTAAATAATGCTAGTATAGTGATGTAGGTCCCAGAGGGCCACTGCACTAGTTTATTAGATAGACTAGTCTACTGGGCAGACAACTCCTCATTATATACACCTTGGGTTCTAAAATTTTATTGAGAGGGTGTAGTGGCATAGGTCTAGAATGTGGACCACTACACTAGTTTATTTTTCCCTCTAGTTCCAGTGTCTATCTGGGTTGTGTCATGATGTAGGCCAATTAAAGCAAGTAAATAAGATTAATAAAATTTATATATGGCTATGAAATATAACACAATGGTATTTTGGTAATTTTCCATTAATGTTGCTTAATGGCTTAATTTGTACAGATTTTGTATGTAATGAATAATAATGACCCTAAAACATAATTTTTAGGAATTATAATGATGAACTGGATAATTTATAGATAGAAACACCTTAGGGGTAAAATGGTAATTTTGCATGTTAGTACTCTGAGTTGAACTTAGATACCAAAAGAAAATGAGAATATAAGTATTATTCATGGATAAACTACTAGACATATTTTAAATGCTTAAATTCACCACTAAGTATTTTATACTTAGCATACCTATTTTGGTGTGCGAGTAACAAGAATAAAGACATAGCCTCGTAGAGCATATAGTGGAGTTCATAGGTCATTTTGAGAAGGTTGATCATGTATATTTGTATAGCTATTGCACTTTATGTACTTAGGTGGGGAAATGGGTGTGATGTATATATGGGACATCGGGTTGTATTTATATATATATATAAAGACTATTGTAATTAATCAATTGTTAATCCTTTTTATGTATGTATGCCTTATGTGGATGTTTTGTGAGCTTGAGGCTCTAGGTGTTTTCTTGATTGTGGCATGAGGCCTGGGATTGCTGTTTGATAGATGATCATGATAGGTTGATATTTAGGTGACTAGAAGAGTCTAGGAGATGTGATAATCTTTCATGGAAGTGTTTTGCAAGTTGAAAAAATAGGGATATCAACCCGGGTAGCTGTTATGCTATCAGATTTTTACTAAATACCTTATTATGTTGAAATCATTCTAAAATAGTATGAACATGATGATAGGAACCTAAATGGACTGTAAGAACAGACAGTATTGAGGTTGGAGTTAGATGGAATTGATTAGTAAAGCAAAAGTAAAAGTTAAATGAATGATCGTAGGAGAAGTCAAGATGGGTGACCTAGCAGGAAATATACTGCTTATTGGGTTTCTTCAAAAATCCAGTAGGGGGTGTTACATTTTGTGGTATCAAAGCATAATTTAATATTCCTAGGCTAAATATATGAGTGCAAATGTCTAAGTTTCAAATTCCTCTGAACTGTTTTGTTACACGAGGCTAATAAGTAAGTCCTTAGTAATAAAGATATGACTGATCAAGTTAACCGAAGAAAAGGCTAAGGAACTGACTAATTTTGCAACCATAGCTATACAGGGGGTAGGTAATGCATCAGTACCTAAACCCAGTGATGTTGCACAATACCCATAGCCACAAGTGCCTGGCTAACAATAGGGAGGAGTAACCTCTATCCTAGTACACCAAAAAGTCAGAATATGAAAAAGATCTTACCAGACTCTTGAAGTATGGTGAGGAGTTCATTCCCAATGATAAAGGGAATGTAATAGATTCCTAGCAGGACTGAATGTAAAATTAAGGATATAGATAGCAAACTCCTAGAGAGATAGATTTTGCAATACTTGTATTAGTTGCATGTGACATGGAAGAAATGTTGCAAGGAAAAAAGGATTTCTTTCAAATAAAGAGGCAGTTCACTGTGGGACAGTCCAGTGTAGTGGTAGGGGATGGTAAAAAGAGGAGAGAAGGTCAGTCATAGACATAATCTCAGCCTAGGTCCTAGTATTAGATAGGGTATTAGGGGTAGAGATAGGCACAGACCTAGAGGTAGGGACAAGCTTCTACTGGTAGACATTGATTGCCTCTTCAGGCTGATAGTACTCCTAGTACAGAGGATAATAGGCATAGACCTCCCACTTGCACTTCTTAGAAGAGGCAATATGGGCAGTGCAGAGTAGGCAAAAGAGGTGAATATTTCCATTAAGGTGCCAGAGACCACTATAAAAGAGAGTGTCCTTAAAGGCATGTAGAGGGTGCTTAAACTCAGGCATATAATGTTGCACCTCAAAATAGTGGTCAAAGGCCACCCAAAAAAGAGTAGCCTAGTGCTAACTAGGGCACCAGCACTAAGGCTTGTGCTCTAGCTTGGCAGTATACTTGAGAGCTAGAGAAAAGGTTGCAGCACCAAACATTATAGCTGGTACTTTTTATTTATTTAATATTCTAGTTTTGGCTTTGATAGACCTTAGTTCTACACATTCCTATGTATATATTGTACAAGCATAGAATAGGTAGTTAGAGCTTAAACATGTTGAATAAACATTAGAGTTAGCAACCCTATAAGGTAGTGTGTGGTTGTGAACAAGGTGTATAGGCAATACCCTATGGTGTTTCAAGGGTATAGATTTCCTACTAATTTGATTAGTTTGCCTTTTAATAAGTTTGATATGATCCTAGGAATGGATTGGCTGACTAAGCATTAAGCCATGATTGATTATAGACATAAGAAGTTAACCCTCCAGATTGTAGAGGGACAGATAGTGATAGTGGATGGTGTGAGAAGTCTTTTGAACCATCTTATCTTTGTTGTTAAAGCATAAAAACTTCTTTAAAAGGGGTGTGAGGCATATTTGCCCTATGCTATTAACTTGAATACTTCTAACTCTGCTCTAGCACATATTCAAATTGTTTTTAAGTTTTTTTTTTGTATTCCGTGATGAGTTACTAAGCTTACCACCTCAGAGGTAACTGGATTTTGAAATTAAGGTATATCTTGGCATATCTCCAATATCTATTGCTACTTATAGAATGACATCTGCTGAGTTAAAAGAACTAAAGGTACAGCTAAAAGAGCTACTAAATAAGGTTTTATCTGACCTAGTGTATCTCCTTAGGGAGCACCTATGCTATTTGTAAAGAAGAAAGATAGGTCACTTAGGTTATGTATTGATTATAGGCATTTAAATAGAATGACTATGAAGAATAAATATCTACTGCCCAAGATAAATGACCTCTTTGATCAATTGAGAGGGGCAGGTGTATTTTCTAAGATTGATCTGAGATCTGAGTACCATTAGCTTAGGATTAAGAAAGATAACATTCCTAAGATTGCTTTTAAAACCTTGTATAGGCATTATGAGTTTTTAGTGATGCCATTTAGGCTCACTAATGCACTAGTAGCTTTCTATGGATCTCATAAATGGGGTTTTTTTTGCGCTATCTAGTTCATTTTATGGTGGTGTATATAGATGATATCTTGGTGTACTCTAGGAACCAAGAAGAGCATGAACAATATCTCAGGGTTATGTTATAGACCCAGAGAGAGAGATAGTTATATGCCAAGCTTGGTAAGTGTGAGCTTTGGCTGAGTAAAGTTAATTTTCTAGGCCATATAGTTTTAGCTAAGGGAATCGAAGTTGATCTCAGTAAAGTAAAAGCAGTGCTAAAATAGGAACCACCTAGGAATATGATTGAAGTGAGAAGTTTTCTAGGTTTAGCTTGGTATTATAGGAGATTTGTAAAAGGATTCTCTATCATTGCCACTCCTTTGACAAAACTAATTGGAAAGAATGTCAGATTTGAGTGGGGTGATAAGTGTCAAGATAGTTTTGTGTAACTAAAGAAAATGCTGACAGAAACTCCTATCCTAATTCAACCTGAATAGGGTAAAGACTTTACATTGCATATTGATGCTTCACTGAATGGCTTGGGATGTGTATTGATGTAGGATGGGAAGGTAGTAGCTTATAATTAAAGATAGTTGAAGCCATATGAAAGGAATTATCTTACTCATAACTTAGAGCTAGCTGCTATTATGGTTGCTTAGAAAATATAGAGGCACTATTTGTACGGAGAGGAATGCTACATATACACAAATCATAAGAGTCTAAAATACCTTCTTACTCAGAAGGAATTGAACCTAAGACAGAGAAAATGGCTAGAGCTCATCAAGGATTATGATTGCCTAATTGATTACGACCCAGGGAAAGCCAACGTGGTGGCAGATGCTTTAAGCAGGAAATTCATAATGGCTCTAAAAGCTATGAATATTAGTTTGTAGTACACTTCAAAAGATGATGTGTTGGCTGAATTGTAGGTGAAGCTAGATTTTAGATAGTGGATTAAAGAAAGTCAAATGAAAGATGAATAGCTAGTTTAGATGGCAAGCAAGGCTAAAGTGGGGAAGGCCATCAAGTTTGAGTTAATAGAAGATGGGTATCTATATTATGAAAATAGGTTGTGTGTACCTAGTACAAATGACCTGAGGTTATAGATATTAAAAGAGGCCTATAATGCTCCTTATTCCATTTATCTTAGGAGCACAAAAATGTATGTGGATCTAAAATCTCATTACTAGTGGCCTAGTATGAAAAGAGATGTGGCAGAGTATGTTGCACAGTGTTTGACATGCCAGTAAGTCAAAGCTAAGCATTAGGTTCCTTCTAGATTGCTGCATCCTACAACAATACAAGAATGGAAATGGGAAAAGGTAACCATAGATTTTATGATAGGTTTACCTTTGACTAAAGGTAAATGTTATGTTGCACGGGTGATTATTGACAGATTGACAAAGACAGATCACTTTATCTAGGTCAAGATGGATTATTCATTAGAAAGGCTGGCTAGATTATATATGGATGAGATGATCAGACTACATGTTATGCTAATGACTATCATTTCTAATAGGGATCCTTACTTCACTTTTAGATTTTAGAAGAAACTATCGGGAGCATTAAGCACCAGATTGGCCTATAACGCAACTTTTTGTCCTCAGATTGATAGACAGTTAGAAAGGGTGATACATATACTTAAAGATAGTTACAAGGATGTGCTATTGAGCTTAGGGGAAACTAAGATCAATATTTGTCTTCAACATAGTTTGCCTATAATAACAGTTATTGGGCTAGCTTAGGGATGGCCCCATATAAAGCATTGTATGTTAGATGATACAGAACTCCCTTATGTTAGAGTAAAGCTAGAGAAAGCAAAATTTTTGATGTGGATTTAGCTAAAAATGTTGAGGAAAAGGTGAAGATAATTAGAGCAAGGCTGAAAGTAGCAGTAGATTGACAAAAATTATACACAGACTTGAAGTGGAGAGATATTAAGTATATAGTTAGTGAAAAGGTATTTCTAAAAGTTTCTCCATGGAGAAAGGTGCTAAGGTTTGGGAAAAAGGGGAAATTGAGTCCCAAGTTTATTGGACCCTATGAGATTATAGAAAAGGTCAAACCTCTAGCATATAACTACAATAGATACATAATGTTATTCATGTTTCTATGCTTAGGAGGTATAGATCATATCAATCATATATGATTCTGATAGCAGATATTGAGGTACAGTTATATTTGAGCTTTAAGGAGGAAATGATACAAATTATGGGTCGCGAAATGAATCAGTCAAGGAATAAGTCCACACCACTTGTTAAGGTGCTATGGAGATACCATAATACTAAAGAAGCTACTTGGGAGCCAGAAGAGTATATGAAAGCTTAGTATCCTCACTTATTTGCTTTGGTAATTTTGAGGATAACATTTTCTTATGAGGGGAAGAAATGTAATGCCCATGTTTTAGGGCTCTATCAATAGTGCCATTGGGTCTGAGAAGTATGCCCGAGATGCTACGTCACTTGCATGTAAATTAAGGTAGTGACATTTGTCATGAAACTTTAAGGGCCTTTAATGTGATGAAAAAGGCAAATTTTAAAAATTTAGTTGAACTAATAATTCATTTTAGACTATAAGCTACCCCTTTGAGCAATAAAAATTTTATAGGTCGAGAATGACTGGAGATGTGCCTAGACAAACTTGAAAATATCAAACCCTAAAGCTTAAAAATTCCACTAAGTCTATTGGTGGAATTTTGAATTATGAGGTTATGTGCAAATTCAAGTAATTTTTGAGGTTGATAGGCAAATTAAAGCAGTCTGAAAACTACATTATCGATTGAATTTGGCTGTGAAAATTTACAAGCATGTAGAGGGGATTAAAATATGTATTTTAAAATGAGCGATGTAATTTTCAAGGTTCATGTGAATTATGGTGAATTTTCAAAGTTTACAAAAAAATCGAGATGTTTCAAGAGAGCTTGAGCGGCTGTGGGACCTACCCACACACTTGTTAGCTAGCCTAAGGCCCTTAACAAGTAGCCATGTGTAACACCCTTATCAGACCCTTGAAGACTCTCGATAATAGGTGTACTTCCAACCTTGACACCCGTCCTATTAATCCTTCATATATTAACATCCCATGGGCCTTAGGCCCCATATTCAGTTTAATATAAATTTAAAGACAAGTAGTCATACAAGTTCTCATTCATTTATGCAAAGACTGTTTATACAAAGTTAGAACTCAAATAGATTACAAAACCACAGCAACTTCTAAGTATGCTGGACATATAATCTACAGCTATTACATGAGTACCATTACACAGAATAAATAAAAAAAATAATCTCCCTTGCTGATTCTGCTGTTACACTGCACTTATCTCGAGGTTATCCTGTTATTCCTCTTTACCTGCACACCAAAACATTGGTACACTGAGTATGAAACTCAGTGGTGAATTTAATTAATTAAAAGTATATCTCACTTATTACACATAAGTAGTTTAATATATCCATTTTATAGATTCATACATATAAAGGTCAAATAAAAATATATCTTCCTTTGCATTTAATTATAAACCATTATAATCTTTTAACAAATTAACTATATTCAAGTCTCTGTACTAATTTAATTAAGTGGTTCATATAGCTATTAACTCCTTATGTTGAGGTTAATGGAGACAGAGCTTCTACTAACATATTACACACCTTATATACTTTTCTTATACTGTATTTCCCAAACACTCACAGGTATGTCTGTGTATTAATCTTAGTTAATTATTTTCATTGGCTCACTTAGATTTCCTTTGATTATATTACGGACATCATATTCATTCAACTAGTTAATCAATTAAAAGAAATAATATTTAAGTTTAGACTTAGGCCTCACTAAGTAAACTACATTGCAGTACACTTGATCTAAAGAGAATAACTAGTGTAGTGGTCCCTATTTTGGACCTATGCTGCTACACCAGCCTGAGTGCCATAATGGAGATTAGCTGTAGCCTCTCTAGACACAAGTGTTATGTAACATAATGGAGATCAGCCCGTGGGTCTCCCTAGCCACAAATAAAGTATAACTGGGTGACATAATAGAGATCAGTCAGTAGATCTCTTCAGCCACCATTAAATAATCTCGATCACTAGGTGACATAATAGAGATTAGTTTGTAGACCTCTCTAGCCACCAATAAATAAGGTCAATAACTGGGTAACATAATAGAGATCAGTCTGTACCTCTTTAGTCACTAATAAACTAGCAACTACAAAACCCTAAATTGACGAGTCAACGCATCCAGTAGTTGTCTACTAATGGCCCATTTAACTTTATTTCATGTCCATTCCTTTACTTATCATCTTTTTGTAATATTTAGAAGTGATTGACAGTCAGATACAAATTTATTTTAATAGTTGAAAATTTACCTAAGCAGTTGATGATCATTTCTAGGTCCTACTGGATAATTTTTAATCTTTTTTTATAAGCTTAACTTAAATTCAATTTATAATTATGTCTGCGGCTATTTATTTAATATTGCCACTTCTTATGTTATTGACTTTATTAGTAATATTTGACTGAGTCTGGAATAGTCCTTGTTCTTAGGACAGTCATAAGTCACGTCTCGTGTACTTATCACTAACATAGACCCGTAGCCATTACTATCTCTTACAAGTTCATAGGCTTATAGCCATTGCATTCTAAGCATCTTTTCATGCCTTAAGCTAAGTTAACAATTAGCCCTTATAGGCTTAAACATGTTAATTTAGTACTGTCATAGGCCTAAAGCCAAACTTATTTATATTTTTGAATAGTCAGAACAGTTTCACTAGGTCTTTATCTTTCCAATTGAGTTTCCTTGCTAATCTAGAATTTTCATAGGATTATGTGATTCCTGGAACTTCCATAAATTCAACTATATTTAGCTCGACTTATTTATTTGATAGTTGAAAGTTGACCTGAACAATTATAGGTCATATTTGGGTCTCAAAATAAATAAATTTTCAAGTTCTTTCTTCAAGCTTTTATTCATTCTTTAAAACACTATCCTTACGTTCATCTCATACTATTTTAAACATCTATATTCACTAAATTTTATCAAGTAATTTAAGCCAAATCATTTTTTACTATACTTAATCAAATATATACCTTGCATAAGGTTTATTAATTTTACACATGTATATTATCAATATTTCATACTTAAAATATTATGTCATTATACTTCCATGCTTAAGCCACTTAGATTTCAATACCCCAAATTAAATTTCAACTCTATTTAGCATAAATCTTTCTTATTATTATTTAACCATTTTTGTACCATATATATTACACACGCATAGACATTTATTTTGACATAACTCATGCTTAATATCTTATACTTACTATACTATATCATTTCTACTTCTACATATAAGGCACCCAGTTAGTTTGAAGGGAACGTAACCACCTTTATTTTAGTTGCATTATCCTCACACCTTAAATTTACTCATTATGTATGTCATATTTACTTTGCTCAACCATACATTCAATCACATTATATTTATTGTCTAAACAATATACTTCCTATATCCCATGCTCATGTGTTGTAACATTAACAAACTAATACATGACCACCATTCATTAATTAGACTGTAAACCGTGATCAATGTCCTCCCTTATGTTTCTGCCACTAAGCATTTCACACACCCCACATTCATGGTTTGAAGTTATCCATCATCTACACATGCCATTATTTGCATGCCACTTCACTTCTAAATATAATTCAACGTACTACCTTAACAGCATGTAATTATTGCCATCATAAACATGTTGTTCTCATGCATTGATATTACTTAACTCACTTATTTCATTTTTAAATTCCACACACACCCCTCTCTCAATTTTATGTGTTTAATCATTTATGAAACATATTTCTCTAGGTCACCAACCTCATAGGCCATATTTTTTATTAGTCTACATATATATATCCATTGGATTATTATAATTTTTCACTAGATCTAACTCATACCCACAATTCCACCCCATGCATCATATTCCTATCCATGAAACGCACATATCACTTTTTTTCCTTTGTAAACATTTTCCTCAACACAACTTAGGCCATATTAGGTCCTCATGCCACACTCTAATGCATAATCCAGTAGCTAGATTCATGCACACGCATACATATTGCACACATATGGACTTCATCACTAACACAAAAACCCGAATTCCTCAAGAGAAAAAAACTGCTTGTAGTAAAATAGCTTTGACACACACATCATGTTAGCTCTCAAATATTAATTAATACTCTTTTGTTTATTCCACCTCAATCTAAGAACTATAACTTCACGTCCTCTATCATAGGAACACTAAAAATCAATCTCAACATATCCCTAAGTTAATATCAATTTACACTACAATAATACATACATACACATAGCTTAGCCATAACCAAACACAATTAGCATCAATTATAACTTAAAAGTCTATCCATGAGCACACTAAGTCCATTTATTTTTCACCAATAATTC
>CANXYI010506400.1:0-12076 GCA_948208565.1 Hura crepitans | reverse complement strand
TTTTTTTTGTGTGTGTTTCTCTCTCTCTCTATCTCTCTCTATATATATATATATATATATATATATATATATATATATATATATATATAAACTCAATATAAAAGGCTACTATGAAAATGAGGAAGAAATTGATAGGAAAGTGTTCTAAATAGAATAATTTGAAGAATTAAATAAAGGGACATAGTTAATGATATGTAAATGACTATTTTAATTAAACCTTACAATATATATGAATTACATAAAAAGAGGCCAAATTTTAATTAGTGAAAATTTAGGGTTTAAAGAGTAAATTTTAAGGAATTAAAGCACTAATAAATTAATTAGACATGCATATGATTGTAAATTTATTGTATTTTACTAAGGACGAGAGTGGTTAGTCATTGGTGTCACCACTTGGCTCTACACTAGGACCACTGATCTTTTGCCAAGAAAGGTTCAAAATTAGATCTTATTTATGCCCCAATAATCTATCTTCCTTTATATTATAACATTTATCAATCTCGTATCAAGCAAGCATGCATTATAATTAAAACCTTTATGCCACCTTTTCACTTAGAGAAAGTAAATTGCAATATTTAAATCATGCACCAAATATAATAATAGGCTGCACATCTAGAAATTAGGTCATTTATTAATTACAGTGTGACCTAACAACTACCAGTAATTCCATAACAATTAGCAATAATTACCCAACTTTTATCTCTAGGAGATTGGACTTTCTTAAAATACATTTTCTCATGAGACTTTTGTTAAGGAAAACTTCAAACTAATTTATTAAGAAAACACCAATTAATTATGTAGAAAACCATTTGATGTGAGGTTAGGCTTTTACATGTAAAACAAGTTGTTAAACCACCTATTACAATTGAAAATAAGCAAAAGGGATAAAAGACCATAAAATCAAATGAGATAGTACAAATCACGTAATAGGTCTCACTTATGCATTTGTCAAGTTCATGTGGACCTGCTACAGCTCTAGTGCATTTTCGTGCATACTATCCCATGTAAAGGGTATTATGTATGTCTAGACTTTTAGTCTTGACAAAATGATCACTTGCATGCAACTTAAGGAATTGGTCAGAAATAACATGTAATGGTCCGTAAGGACCTTATGAGATTGATTTACAACAAACACGCTTATAGATGTAGATGAATCATAATATGTGTCAAAGAATCTTTATTTGAAAATTATGAACTTATTAATCACATATAGCATACATATATATAGATTGAGATTTTTCATATATGTTTATGCAAACTACATTCTTTATGGGAGGGAGTTCATGCAGACTGTAAGATAGCATAAACACACTTAAGACATGACTATCCACATGGACTATGTTCCTTGTGAAAGGGAGTTCATATAGAATGACAACAGTTTTAGAAATTTATTGACACACATTCAATACATAATAGAAGATAGTCAAAATAACATAGCATTATGCAATAGTCTGTACAAATAACATGTTACACATGTATCAACTTAATTAGTCCCTATAGACATAAGCACACCTCGAGTTAATTCTATTTGATTAAGATCAAAATAACAAAATGTTCATAACATGTTAATAGTCCTTTATAAATAACAAGTTGGTGCAATGCAAAGACCTACTCAAATGATCAATGTAGGGATTACATAGAATCACCTCACTTATGATCAATCATAAGAGATCATTAGCTTACATAAAATAATATGAATGTATAGTGTATGAACAATAAAAGGCATCATATTTTACCTTATAAAGAAACTCTTAAGCATAACACAAAAGTGTAGGGTTTTTAGAAAGAATCAAATATTTAAGTGTGGGTTAAAGACTAGTATCATGAATCCAACATTTGAGTCCTCTCTTAAACTCATAGATAGTAGAGTTTTTGGCACTTCTAATTACCTCCTCTATTCTCATAGCCAAGAGAGGGTATTTACAAGTTTAAAGGAAGGCTTTCCCATCTAGAAGGAGTTAAAATCCTTTTACAATTATGAAACATAGTTTGAATAGGAAGCTTGCACTTCTGAAAGCTTTCACATCGGCAAGTCTATGTAGACTTGGACTACTTAGTCTATATGGACCTAGGTTATAGGTTTTCCCACTAGTTTATGGGTTTTAGGCTGAGTCTTAGGCCAAGATTGACTTAGTAGATGCAAATGTGAACTTAAACTTGTTTGGGTGGACCATAGGCCTTTGGCTTGATAGAGTCTAGGTGGGTTGTATGGACCTAGTGGCATTATGTCCTGATGGACCTAAGCCATGCCACTGTATGTCGACTAGGTTTTTAAATGGCTTGTATTATTACTTTGAGCCTATCTCTAGTTATCATCATAGGCTCAGAAGGGTAAGGCATCTATAATTGCCTCCACTTTGGTGCGTGCTATGAAAATGCATAAATTAAACAGTACACAACAAAGTACCTTATTAGAAATACTTATCTTACCTTTAGACTATATCGAATATGAATGCCTACCTCAGGTAGGTTAAATTTAACTAGAGTGGATTTGCTTATTAGGCTAAACCTAATAGAGTTACGGATAAGCTTGCTAGGTTAAACCCAAATATGTTGTTGATTGGCTTGTTAGGCTGAACCAAGATGTGTTAGATTAGTTATTAAGCTGTATTTGAATGTGTTAGATTGGGCATTAAGTTGAATCCTATAAAAGAGATAAAAAATTAGTATTTATTCAATATAATAAATTAGTGATGGCTTCCATCAATTGTGGATGAAATCTCATGATATTGTCTGGTATTGGTTAAATTAGCATAAAGCTGAATTCAAAAGGATGAGATTGTTGTATTATAGCCATTAGTTTAATACGTGGTTTAATCTTAAAGAAGAAAAAGATAGGTCTTTAGATTAACATGTAGTTGAATCCTAAGAAAAAAGAAGATAGGTTTAAATCCTAAAAGAAGAAAATATTTGTTAGAAGTTGATTTTGCAACATCCAATTAATTTGGAGCTAAATTCGATAAAAGGAGAGTATAAATATTGAATAACTTAACCAAGTGTTAAGTTAATTTAGAGTTAAATGCTGAATCAACTAAAAGTTAAGTGTTGATTAACTTAAAGTTGATGAAGGTGTTACGAATTAGTGTGTAGTTGAATTATTTGGACAAATAAAGATATTAAGTGATTGTTGTTGCTTAACACCTTTATTTTTAATGCAAAGGAGGCTTGATGTTTAAAATAAGTAAATCTTAACTTTTCAAGGTTGTTTTTTAGGAGTACTTCAAGGATTGGCTAAAAGTTATCTAGTAGGCAAAAGATGTAAAGGAAGAGGATTTAGAAAACCTCCAATAAAAGGAATAAGCTTGAGGCTACTTCTTCTTTAAAGGAAAGTGGTTGTTGCTACCATTTCTTTAAAATAATTTTGCTGGCATTTATGGATAAATAGCTTTAAGTTTGAATGTCAAGTTGGGATTTCACAAATTCATTAATGATTTTTAAAATAAGATTTGCTGGAAACTAATTTTTTGTTTATTAAAGATAGTTTATTGATTCAAACAAATTCCACTCCTATCGAGTCATGATATGGTAATTTTTAATGACAAAATAACATCTCAACTATGTTGAATCGAGAAGTTGTGTTAGAAACTATTGAATCTCTCTAAGAAGATTTGAAAATGAAGGCTGAATCTATTAGTTTAAAAATAAACTAAGCAGATTGACCACTTTTGGCTTATTTTGTTTCTTTAGAAATTAAGTTAATTCATTTAAGCCTAATAAAAAATAGAAAACCTAATTTTAATGATTAGTTAAATCTATTTTATTGAATAAAAAAATTTATTAGCCCTTTAGTTATCAGTGGTGGTGAGCATTGGCTCACAATTAGTTTATTTTGTTAGAAAAACCATTTTTAACTTCATTGACCTAAAATGACCTATATGGTTTTAAATACACTAATTCTCTCGTATTCTCACATTTGGGTGTAAATTATTGTCAAAATTTGGGTTTTATTCTTTTTCTGACATTGGTTTAATGGTTTTACAATATTTTAGGGTCATGTTTTCAAACACCCTAGACAAATAAAGGCTGTGCAAACTTAGGGTGCATGAGCTAGTGTTAGTTTATATGGACACTATATTAGTTCGTAAGGCAATGCATGCAGACTAGAGATAGATGTATAGGTAAATAGCCAAGTTGTTTCATAGGGACATGACTAAGGGTCCATAGAGGTGATACTTGTAGACAAAAAGCTAATGGGAGGACAGATTAAGATATTAGTCCATACAGATATGAAGGTTGAAGTCTGTGTGGAATTATCATGATAGAAGAAAATTGTTGACCTTTTCTTCTCTTTCTCACTTTCCTTATTCCCAGTTTATTATTTTTCTCTACTTTCTTACATGAATGGTTTCTTCTAGTGGTGATGACTCATCACCACCTCTTTTTAATGCCCGAACAGCTATCGATAAGGCTCTAGTGGTATTGTTGCTATTGTTGGCATCCATTTTGTCATCCCCTCTACCTCTTCCAAAGTTGAAGGACATCACAATGCCTATTTTAGAGGGTTTTATGCCCTTATTAATGATCAAGCAGCCCTAAAATGTGGCTTCAGTGAATGGAATTTTGCTCAGTGCTCTGACATTAGTCTTAATTGACTTGGCAGGCCATACATGTATTGAAATGTACCCCTAGGTTCATTTCTTCCCCTTTTTGGCTTTATTTTGGATTTTTGTTGCTTTTTCCCTTTTTATCTTTGCTATGGGCTACTATATGGTTCGACAAGTCCATACAGACATAGTTTGCCTATGGCGGACATGGTCGGTGTGGACCTACCTTTAGGCTAGATTTTTTAGAATTATTAGGATATGGTGTTGAGCATTTCTATATGTCATAGAATAGGTGTTCTATGTGGACTCTTTGTATGTTGCTTGAAGTCTATAGGGACTTTTGTTTATGTGTGTGTGTGTTAGGATTGTATGGACCTTTTATGATGATTTCCGTGTCTTATGCTTATTTTCTTTATTATAAACTGTTGGATTTTGCTACCTTATGGTGGTCTATGCAGATTGGGATGGTTTTGGCTTGTGCAGACTTTTTGACAAATTCTACTTTGTTAATTGTTCCTGTGGACATGTATTATGCCATACCTATTTATGGTTACAATTTCTTTGTAGACGCGTCTTAAGTGTAGGGGCACTTTATCAAGCTCATAATAGATGTATGCATTAATGCCCATTCAGGTAAAGGATCGAGTTCGAGTGACTAGGTTTCATTCCTTTACCGACTATATCATAGGAGGTGATTTTCTTAGATACCTCTAAGCACTTAGGGCCTTGCTGGATAGGTGCATGGATATGACAAACACTTTACACATGTTTTTCAAGGAGGTGAACATTACACCATTGACTGGGCATTCATTAAAAGAGTGCCTTGTACTTGTTGAGCTATTGCATTGATGTTAGCTACTGTCTCCCTACTCTGCACCTTTCAGAAGTGAGGACTTTGCTTAGTTTCATTCCTTAGGATTGCTCAGGTAGCATTCGATGCATAGATTTGTATAATTAATGGGTTGATGATGCACCTACTGCTCAACCTAAGGTGGATCAGTATGCTTGATGCTTTGTCCTATATCTATTAAAGACCACATTGTTTGCAAATGCCAATAGTAATATGAGTTAGAGCTTTTTTCCCATGTTGGAGTAGATTAAAGGCATCTACAATGCCTGTAAGTCGAGGCTCCATGAACAGTACCACTGAGACTGAAAAGTGTTCTCAGAGTGCTAGGTCACCTTCACGAGATTTGAGGTGAGGGTACTAGTCATGAAACTTCAAAAGGCCATATAATGATGAAATTAACTTAGTTTAAAGATTTAGTAGAACAAATAAATTATTTTGGGCTATAATCTAGTAGGTCATAAGCTCAGATGGAGTCAGGCTGAGAATGACCCTAGATGTGCCAAAACAGAACTAAAAATGCCATACCTTCAAGGTTAAAAATTCTGCTTATTCCATTGGAGAAAGAATTTTTTAATTCTGAGGTCATTTGAAAATTTTTTTAATTTTGAGGTTTTACACGTAAATCAAGGTAGTTGGTTAACTATCCTATCGATGGAATTTAGTCGTGAAATTTTACGAGCCTATAAATAGTACTAATTGAGGATTTTTAAAATAAATACAATGATTTTTAGAGGTCCGAGTGATTTTTTAAAATTTCTCAAAGTTTCTACCAAAATTGCACTTTTTTAGGTTGTTTCAGTGGCATGTGGGCCCCACCCATACCACCTCAGCCATTATAAAAGGCCCAAGGTGACACCTAGGTGGCTACTTCCACTCACCCCTCTTTTTTCCTCCTTTCTTTCTTCCCTTTGCTACTCGATGCCATCTTTAGCCTCTCTCCTCCATTTTCATAGCTTCAAGTAAGCTTTTCCTATGTCCATTGCCACCATAAATCACTTAAATGTGTTAAAAATTTACTTGTGAATGTGTTGAAAGCCATATAAGCCCCTAGAGTGCAAGAAAATTCAAGGAAGCCAAAGTGTGCCTCAAACGGTGCTAAAAGAGAAACTTCTTATGCATACATAATTCCACCCTTTTTAATTTATTTCCTTCGGGATTTGATGATTCTAAAAATGTCATGCCCCAACTTTTAGTCGAATTTACTCCCACATAGAGTGAGAATTAAAGGAAACTGTGAGGAATAAAATTGATGTACGGATCGAGTAGAATCAGTTGGTTTGAATATCAGAGTGAAAATTCACTTAAGGACATAACGGTCAATTTTTAAATTATAAGGGGCAATTCTAGAAAAGAATAATTTAAGGCTTATTAATAAGTGGAACATGTATTGAAGAGGTAGAAAAATAAAAATAGCTTGAAAAGAATGCAGAAGTGCGAAAAGAACGTGGTTCGGGACTCAATTTCAGTGAATAGTAACACCGGGCTATAAATAGTACCAATTAGGCTCAAGTGAGATTATTGTATTAAAAATAAGTATTAATTAAAAGACACTTTGTGGTGAAATTTGGGAACCATTTGAGGTTATTTAGGTGGTTAAATAATCAAAACAAGTTAAATTACAGTGCTTTGATGAATAGTAACTTAGTTTTGGCTTAATGATAAAATATTTGAAATGAGCTCAGAAAAATCTAAAAATAGCACGACCTCATAGTTAAAAATTCTAACTAAGCCAATGGTACTGAGATAGGAATTTCTGACCAAGGGAAATAATTTATTTAAGTTAAATAAATAGTGATTTATTGGTTCAATGGGTTCTACTTAATCAAAAATTACGAAATTTAAGGGAGGCACTAATGAAAGTATTTTTTAATTTTTGCTATGAAGAATGGAATTTTTTGAAGTCTTCATGATTAAAATTGAATTTTTATGCGCTAAAATATGTTAGAAGTAATCTCAACCATTGAATTTTAAGTGAATTGATCTTGGCCATTAAAGGGGGGTATAAAAGGGGTGGAAACCTCTAAATTTTATGTAGAGAATTCTTAGCATCATCCTCCTTTCCCACCTATCAAACTCAAAATTTTTATTTTTTTACCATAAATATGATATTTTCTCTCTCCTCTTCATAAAAATGCAGCCATAAACCCAGACCGAAGGTGTAGAATCCATCGAACACCTTTATAAGGCCTAAAAATCATGAAAAAGAAGCAAAACAAAGAAGATTCAGTGAGATTCAAGTATGGAGAAATATGGAGTTTCAAATGTCATATAGTGGTAAGTTGGATATTTTTTTGGTTTATTAATTTTTTATGTTGTTTTAGGACCTAAAATAAGTGATTATAGTGTTAATTTAGAGTTTGGAGCATGTGTGAATTTTCTATGAATTTTTCAAATGAAAAAGACATTATGTTTATAGTGAATTATAGTGGTGAGTATGGGATAAGCAAATCAATGGTGTGGAAGGCTAATTTGGTGGGAAATGAACTTATGAGTAAGTGTATTCAATGAAATATATGGCTATTTGTGTGATTGATGAATTTCAAGTATATGTGTGTGTATGGAAATTGCTTGGTTTGTGATTATGTTGTGTTTAATACATGTATAAGGCATGATTAAGTTATATAATTATGTTTAAAATGATTTAATTAGTTAGTTTCATAATATGGAAGAAGTGAGAAAGTTGATCATATATGATTATATAGAATATAGTTTATGTTAGTAATAAAAATGTTAGATATATGTATGTTAATATTGAAGTATGGGAAATTAATGGAATATAATGTAAAATAATATTATTAGAATGAGGTTAGATTGCATATAGAGTTAATCAAATAAGTTGTTATGTGTGTGAAATACGGTATAAAAGAAAACATATGAATATGTCATAATGTTTAAGTGAGTATAAATTATGAAATATATATGTTAAGGTTTAAATTAAGTATTAATTACTATATTAAATTTTAAGGTTAAAAATGTTATAAAGTATGGTGAGAATCAGATGGTGAAAGCCTAGATTGATGAATATGATATACCTAATTTAAGTTTAATAATGCAAATATACTAATAAAATATGAGAGGATTTATTTAGATGAATAATTAATGAATATAAGAATTTTTGTGTATATATACATGGTGGTCTCAAATAAATGTTTAAGTATAATATAAATTGTGTTATATTGGTAAAGTTATTTAAACAAAGAAAAAAATGAAGAAAATAATATCGTTCTTATAAGAATTAATGTTATATATATGCATATTAAGTTATAATTAAATAATTAATTCAAGTATGTAAGATTATAAATAAATGTGTTTGTGAGAATTATGTAAAGATATGTAGTATTAATAATTTATTAAATGAGTTGAAACACTTGTGGAATAATAATTAAGAAAGAAAATAATAATAGCAAAATAAAATAAAATGAATAAAGTAATTATTTAAGTTAATTAATGATATGGAAAAATATTAATATGACTTTATTATTAAGGTATTAAATTAAATAAATAGAAAAATAATTGTATCAATATATTTGCATATATGGATTAAATAAATGGGTATTGAAAATCATATGTGTATGTATATACGTGTATATATAGTTAAAGGAAATTAATAGATAAAAATCATATTATATAAAAATATAAATGGCAATTGTTAAAAATGGTATTTATTGTATAATGAAATATATTTGTTTAAGCAAATGTGACATGGAATAACGAGTAAAAGTAGAAGTAAATAAAAGTATATGTTGCAATTGAAAGATTAAAGTAATAACATAAGATAATTAATGGGAAATTGTTTAATAATTAAAATAACGATTGAGGGTAATAGATAAACTTTAAGTTCGATAATTTTAGTGACATTGCTTAAATAAAAATTATTAATATATTGTTTATGATTAGCAAAAAAAAGGATGATAAATACGTGTTTTATAAGTTAAAAAGTGGTCATGTATATTAAGAGTGCACGATGTGTGGGAGTGATCTTTTTTTTATATGAAAGTATGGCATGTTAAGGGTGAATGCAAATGAATGTTCTAGACGTGAGAATGCAATTAAATGCGATAATAATGATGACATAGAAATATGGAAATGACAATAACAATGATGCAAAATTATTGATGTGAATGGAATGGACAATTTCATAGGCATGACTTGAGAATTGAAATTATGAAGTTAACCAAATGAATAGTGTTTTGCTCATAAAGTGACATGTAACTAGGGATAGTGCATAAGTGTGCATAACTATAATAAATAAATGGTGTCATAACAACAGAAATAACCTAGAACTATGTAAGGTAATTCATAAATATTATTTGGCCCATATTAGTGAGACATACATTGGTTAGGTTGACTAGTTAACTACGAATTAGTAGCTGCTAGAGTCTTTATGCCTTCAGGACTATTACTTTGATGATTATGATGGCTAGTACAGCCACTAAGGTCGTGGTGTTGTCTAATACATTATGTGGGTATAGCCACAGTGGTTATGATGTGAGACCACTACACTAGGTGGGCACAGCTATCAAGGTCTTGAGATAGGCCACTGCATTATGTTGGTGCAGTAGCTAAGGTCTAGTTATGGGCTACTGCATTATGTAGGGTATGCGTAGCTACCATGGTCTTGTGATATGCCATGGTACTATGCTAGTGTAGTAGCCAAGATCCAGTTATGGGCCACTGCACTAGATAGGTGCAGCCGTCGAGGTCTAAAATATAGACCATTACACAGTTTGGATTTCCTTTGTAATCCATTGTTTTAAAATGTAGTCTATCCAATATAGGCATAAAATAGAATGACATAAATGAATGTGAATAATAATGAATACAATGAACTTATAACATACTTGGGATAATTCAAAAGTATATTAATGTAACTGGGTGAATTTAATTAGACTATATGATACATTGGTCAAGAAATAATAAGACTGGTAAAGAAATAACATAATTACATGCAATGAAGTTTGCATAATCACATGATTATACTATATTATATTAGTATAAGAAATGTTTGAATGATTGAACAAAAAACATTATGTGGCTAACTCATATACTAAATAAAAGTTATTTAATCTCAATCAAGTGGTTAGACTTATGGTCACAAGAGTAATACATTAAAGGAAATCAATATGATAAATTAAGATGATTATGCAAGAAATATATAAGCAAAAGAACCAAACTAGTAATTTAAAAAAATAACATATTATTTTCAGAGTGTGAGGTAAATTTATGTAAGAAATGATCATATCATAATATGTTAGTATGTGAATGTAATACATATATAAAGAGAATATGATGTTTATTTAGACAAGAATATTATTAATTAAAGTAAGTTAATTAAATATGAAATATTGATTACTAAGAAAACTATGAACTCAATTTATATTGTTAATTAGAGAAGGGAAAATTTCATGTATGCTGTTTAGATATATGACTGAATTACTGAGTATATGTCCAACCTGATAACTTTAAAGTATTATATGATGCAACATAAAAATGTTAAAAATTGTTAATGTTATCATATTCATTATACTTGCTTGTTTGCTTGCATGTCACATATATATTTCATTGTATACACCACTGAGCATCATTGCTCAGCATAGTAGCTTGTTGGTGCATATGTAATAGGTAAGAATTAAGTTGTAGCTTCAAGCAAAGCAGCACAGATTAATGAGTTGCAATCTAGCAACACATGTACATAGGTGGGTAACATTATTAGATTGGCACTCATGTATAAGATAAATAGTGGGCCCTAGATTATATGATTATAGATAGGTGTTTAAAATTATTAATGGTAAAGAAAATAAGTTAGTGTGATGTCTTCCATTTAGAGCTAGGAATCGGATCTATAATTGAACCGATTATTGGTTTGGTATTAGGGTGTTACATTTAGTGGTATCAGAGCATAGATTCAGGTGGTTCTTGGAATACAAGGGTATTCATGAGTGCCATTGGATGTAAGTGGTATGTTATATTGGTTTGCGCTACTTAAGGCTAAAAAGTGTTTACAGACTAAAGGTGACTTATGATTGCTATTGTTTTATCTTTATTATCGGTACAACCATTGCTAATATACACTGAAAAGTGGATATGTAGCAATAGTAATGTAAAAGAGAACTAATAATCTCTAGGAACAAAATGTGATGATACAGTCATAACAGAGTAATAATAAAGAATGGCATCTCAGAAAGGAATGCGATTTACATTATTCCTATACTATAAATATATCTTTTTAGAGAGGAAGTAGATGAAAGAAAGTACAAAAAGATTTGAATTGAGGGTATTTTCTTAAGAAGCATGACAAGAGAAATATTACAAAGTGTTACATTGGTAAACAAGGAGTAAGAATTTCCTTGATCTAGAGTTGGGCAATGGATTCATGCTTGAATAAAGAGAATTACATAGCTGAGTTATTACATAAAGAAGTTAGTGCTTACAAGAATTGACAAAGGTGAAAAGTATAGAAAGGACCTTACATAGCTATAAATTATACAACAAGAGGATGTAATAGGGATAAGAAGAAAGGTTTCAAAGGAAAAAGAACTCCATGATTGAGGTTCAACAAGTTCAACCTTAGGAAAAAAAGGATAAACAAAAAAAATAAATGTAGATATGACCACAGCTAGAAAGGAATACAGAACTAGAGATCTAAATAAAGAAAATAATTTAGAGTGTTTCAAGAATGTTC